>JAMPIV010017941.1:450000-500000 GCA_024509875.1 Oreohelix idahoensis
ACTGCTCCAGGCACATCGTAAAAGACGACTAAATATGAGTTTGTGCATGGCCTGGCAAACCCATCAAGTAAAATAATTCGCTGCAGAAAACTTTACTGTAAAAGAACATAAATCGTTTAGTGTGAACTTCCTATAACGAGATTTGCTACAGTTGTGGTTCCATACTACATATGGAGCGAAAAAAAAGGGGGGGGGGGGAATAGAAGAAGCAGTGTTATGAAATAAAGTGAACAAATCACCAACGTGTCGGTCAATTAACTTTCTTCGGGAACAGCTAACTTAGGAAGTAGCACAGTGAGTGAAGAATGAAAACGAAAATAATCATACATTAGGTGACACTTATCTACCTAGTCTACAAATCTGAGACTAAACACAAAAACATGAGTGCACTAGTTAAGGCCTTCTTGGTGATTCTGTGACCCATTCGTTATTATTGTTTCGTAAAACAGATCTTTGTATCGTGCAGTTCCCGGGGGGTATCTGAAGAGACAAAGGAAGATTAGGACTACTGCACGCACAGGCATGTCGTATAAGGCTACTAATATGAGGTTGTGCATAAGGGGGCAACCTCATCATGTAAAACTAAGTGTCACAGAAACCAATAGTGCAAGAGCACGTGACTGCTTAGTGCAGGCTGTGACCAGCTGTCCTGTAGTGGTGGTTCCATGACCCGTAAGGAGTGCACAGCCAAATAGATGATGATGAAAACAGATCATTATTTTTTGTGTTAAATTTAGCGCGTGCCGAACTTTGCAATCCATTAAAAATAACAGCGACTCCATCGTCATTTGTCCTTTATGTGTGTGCGCGCGTGTACGTGCGTGCGTGCGTTTGTGTGTGTAAAAATGACAGCAGACTACTTAGAATCATTTGGGCACCTTGTGCACAAATATCACCGACATTTGATGACAGTACGATGTGGCATCATCTTAAACTTCTACGATAACTACTGAGCTTTGACAGGTATGCCAGCTATAGCAAATTATTTTCCTCTTAATTATGAGCTGGAATATGAAAACTGACATGAAGGTATGCAGTGGCCACTGGTGTAGAAACATCAAGAGCTGGACATTGTAGATAGTGTGAAACTTCTCTCGTACACTTATAAATCATATAGTTTATATCATATCACGTCTGTTCAGTTGCCGGGCTAACATTAATAGGGATAAACCACAATGGGTCCAGAACATTTTTATTTTCGCATGCCTCATACTAATAACCAGACCAAAAGAACTGGGCTTGCTGTTCTAAAAAAAGGCAAAGCTCCCTGTTATGAGAAATTCTCTTGCTTCAACGGTGTATTCATTATGATATTCAACTTTCTATTCACCTGTTGATTCTTACTCCCTTCTTAACAGCATTGCGAACTCGCGCCCGTTTGTCTTTACCTTTTCCTTTGTTTATGAATTTAATCATTGCGCTATGTCCCATTATGTGTCCAAAATATTTTATATGTTTAATATAGACATCATTCTTTACCTGATTTGTTCATTTCTTCATTTTTAACGAATTGTCTTATCTGTTTGCTTCATTTCCATGAAATTATCTCCATTTTTTTTTTCAGCACATCCACGTTTTAAATTTTTAACATGCTTGTTCACTGTTCACTTTTCTGCATCATATAAACACAATAATACTTATATTAATTTGTTTGCTATTTAGTTAGATGCTGAGATTTGTCTTGTAAAGCAGGTTGTACTTTTTAACGGTCTATTCTCATCTTAACTTCCGCTTACATCTTTCGTGCTCTTTTATGTATCTAGGCCAGGGATCCCCAAACATTTTTGAGTCCCAACCCCTCCATAGAATCCTTGATCCTTAATCGATCCCAGGTAAAAAAAAAAAAATAAATAATTAAATAAAATAAGGAAGTGATTACAGGGGCATAATAAATTAACATTACATTATTATTGACTGGTTAAAATTTATTGATGAGAAGGATGTGGCTGATGATCATTAAAGAAGGGCATTGATATTTGATTGAAGATTGGTGAGCTTTAATCGTAGGTCACCAAGCTCATCCAGGATTAATCTGTTTCTTTGCATTGATAAAACTGCCTTTGCAAGATTAAAACCAGCTTCAGCTATGTACGGTCTTGGGAATGTGAGTAGGGACGGATCAACGGCTGCACAAATCTTGAGGTATTTTGTAGTAGTGTGATGGGGCCGAAAAGGAGACGCCCGCCCCCTACCTGTTTCTAGGCAGATTTATCGCCCATATTTTAGAAGTGCGCGTAGCACGCTAGTATGTAAAAATTCTGACGAGATAAGGAAGATTGATGAAAAGGTCATAATAAAGCCTACATATAGTTGTGGTGTAGAGTTGTGGGTTATAATTGATAGTTATGGGCCATACTTGAGTGGTTTAGTGCCTTATAAAACGATAATCGCGTGTGATATTTAAGTAGCCAAGATTAATACGCCCAGCGCGCAGTAAAGTGAGTGATTCGACCTGGCCTTATAAAAGAATGCGATAACCAACAGCGACCTTTCCTAGTATCAGCCCACACGAGAGAGCAAACGACGAGGTGACGGGTGTAGGTAGCAGATGGACCAGAGCACGTGAGTTGTAATTCTTAAGCGCAGTTTGTAGAATTTAGCATTCGTGTTCTATAAGTCTGTACATTCAGCACGTGGGTTAATTTAAATTAGCATTAGTTTTATATAATTCGGAAATAATATCGATGTGGCTGTTTTAATGTTTAGTGATATAGATAGATGTGTTTCCAAAGGAAATGTCTTTTTAGGACATTATGATTTAGTCTTGAAATGATAGATGAGTGAAAATAATGTTTGATCGGTTTTATTAGGCACGCAAAGCCCAAATCACATATGTAAGAGTTTAGTATCAAGTATTCCATTCATCAGAGAAGGGCAAATTTAGTAGGAGAGTGTTTTATACATGAAACTGGACAGAGAAGCGATTTTTTACTTGAATTTAGATGATATTGACTGTTATCAAGATGGCGGCCACGTGGTCATGAAAGGCGGCGCGTCACCATGCGTGTGTATAAAGAAGACGCCAGTTTTATATTGTGTGAATTGACACGTGGGTTGGAGGCAGATTAAGATAATTTTCCCCAGTAAAGGAAAGAAAGAGTTGTCGTGTTAATTTTCCTTTATATGATGACTAGTTCTAGTTGTTAAGTCAAGAGTAATTATATTTTATTTCTTTAATGTAAAAGTAATTGAGTGTATTTCACGATAGCCTACTTATCATAATTCTACTGTATATATTTAATGGGTTACTGTGAGGTGAGAATAGTCATTTAGATTTCTGGAGAGCGCGAGGCCACTCCTTGGGCGTAAAGCGCATTTGAGACATAAATGTTTCTGTTTGCTCCTTGCGGAGCAGGGCGACACCAGTGCGGCTGAATCCAACAGAAGCCTGCATGAAGCATTTATATGCTATGGCAGTGATTTGTTTCGGTAACGATGTGTTTTATGTGATGAGATTCCAAGTCTCATCAGTGGTCATATACGACACGCTTGTTGCCAGGCGCACCAGTCATCACATACGACATGCTTCCGAATGCAGTAACGAATATTGAGATAGATCAGTTGCGAGGTGGTGGTTTGTTCTCGTTATTGAGAGTATTTGTTGTACATATAGTTGAATATTATTTTATGTCCATTTTATGATTATTTAATTATGGTTATTGTCGTGTGAAATTCTAATCCACATATATAAATTAAAAAGTAAATGTAAAGCCTAACAAATAACTTCAATAAAAGGAAAGAAGAATGGTAAAGAACAGTGCTGTCACAATGACTGTACTCGAAATCCCCCTTGTTTTCTACTTCGTCTGCAAATTGTAACGTTTCACGTTGATGGTAAAAGCCTACTGCATCACTACACGCTTTCTTCAATAAAACGTGTACTGCATTTCTAAGAAAACCTTGAGCTAGGCACCCTGCGTAATGACCTAAATTAATACTTCCATTAATTTCATTTTATACACGGCGTGATGAAAAGACAGATGAACTTAGGATAGAGAGAAGGGAGGGCTGAAAGCAGGAACGCATGCAACACTAAACACGCGTCTCGCGATATACAATTAATGCCACCCTCCCCAAGCGAAAGGCCAGAAGCAATACTTTTTTTCAGATAGACAGTGATAAAAAACACTACCCATACGAGAGTTAGGTTTTAAAAACCTGAAAAACGCTTATTAGGAAACATGACATTATACTGGTTTACGTTTGAAAGCATGACAGTACCCAGACACCACATCGATCGAAGTGAACGGGAGGTAGAAGAAAATGCATATTTTGAACGCAGCCCCTTAGCCCCATAAAATTTATATAGTTGGGTTCCTTAGGACTTGCTGACAAAGAATATGTTAAACGTTACGCAAATAGTCTAGGAATTAACAAATTATAGCCAAAAGAAAATAGTGAGGGTGTCAGACAACACCAAAATCAGAATTGCGCAGTGGCAGGTTTTGGAACCACCATTGTACGGGAAATAGGCCAACATGTTACCTCCTATTTGATTGTCGGAAAGTAAATGTAAGGCTAAACACGATTAGTCGGGCTACAAATACTATCTTTTGTTGTTAGGGGAGACGGAAGGAAGGGCACTTTTTTTCAAACGCTTGTGTAAACATGGCTCGATTGGTTAGACCCGCCAATATAGGCAATTAGGAGCGTCAGTTCAGTACCACATTTTTCAAATAAACTTACTAAAGAACCAGTGCGTTGAGCGCCAGTGCATATTTTTTCTAAATAAAAGCCTGGGACATCGGCAGATCGAAATTGTGCTATATTCATTGCCAGTCAACGTAACTGTGTATTATTTCCATGAATTGTGGTAAGCTTGATATATTCAATATCTTTTTAATGAAAATTGAATGTAAATTGATAAATTATGTCTATATATGTGTGTGGTTCAGTAGCGAACATGAGGCAAAGCCTATATAGTGCTCCAACCTGAACAGAAGGTGTCGGAGAAAAGTAAAACTGCATGGAATTGCCAAACAGTACACTGACACCTATCTTATTGACTAGAAAGAACTAATGCTGGAATTGCAGAGGCGTAGTGACCATTAGGGAGGAGTATACTGGTGTAAATTGTTTCAGATGAAGCTGGCAGTTGGCCTACCGCTCTGAACTCAGTGTTTGTTATGTATTTTGTTCAGCCTGGAAATAGATTATAGATTAGTTCTGAAATAGGAGGTACAACCTTCTTGTTTCAGGGACTGTGGTCCTAAAGTTATTGAGCAGCACCTGGTCGGAGCTTTGCTGAATCTAGAGGCTGACAGCATACTCCTGGGTCCAGATAGCGACCAGTGAGGTGTCTCCAGAACACAGGGGAGCAATCGAGCAGAGGAGTCTTTTCCTGCCGCCATCACGAAAGTTAAGCCTCTGTGGCCAGAGGAGCTCAACTTGTGGGATGGTCATAAGCAGCTCTAAAACAAAATCCATGGTGATATCACGAGAAGAAAGAAAACATCAGATTAAGTTGGGAGAACAGGTCCTGGAGCAGGTCGACCACTTTAAATATCTCGGAGCTATTATAGACCGAAAGGGGGGCATCAAAGAAGAGTTGGCCACTCGAAAAGCAGCGGCTGGGAGACTTTATCAGGCCATAAATCGAGGATTCCTCAGCAAGAAAGAGGTTGGTAAGAAAACGAAGATGGCTGTATACCGCTCCACCTATGTCCCAGTCTTGACATATGGATGCGAGTCATGGGAAATGACTACAACCCACAAAAGCCAGATTCAAACCTCAGAAATGAGGTATCTGAGGAAGGTGGTTGAAGTAACAAGAAGAGACATGGTCCGCAACCAGACGATACGTCAAGGCCTAAAATCCCACCCGCTGCAGACCCAAATAGAACAGTCCCAATTAAGATGGTTTGGCCATGTCTGCAGAATGGGAGAAGATCGGCTACCACGACAAGCATGGGAAACAAAGAGCCAGGGATCCAGACCTCCAGGACGACCCAGAGTCCGCTGGGAGGACAATATTAGACAATCTTTGAAGGACCGAGGACTAGAATGGAACCAGGCCAGGAAAAAGACAGCCGATAGGATAGTCTGGCGCTCTCTCTTCCAAACCTCTACACCTCACGGTAGAAGAGGAACGACTAAGTAAGTAAGTAAGTCAATACATTGTTTAAATTGATAGGAACGGTGAAGATTCCCCATACTATTTCCAAGATAAACAAACACTTGAAGTCATGATGACAAATAACAACATAGCTTGAAAAACAAAACCAGTATTACCTCATAGTACTACTACACAACTGACACACATAGGATAATACTAATAAAATATGTCACTACAAGGTTCATATTTATAAATTATGTACATATAAATTGTGATTACATTTGATTGTGATTCCTGGTTCACTGTGTAGTTGAATCAGGATATATATTAGTGAAAGTAATTAATACATATATATTTGAACTTTTACCATTGACTCAATTAAGATAGTCTTATAGAGTGTTAAATGTGTGTGAGTGTCACAGTGTTGTCAAGTGTGGTGGAATAAATTAAATTGTTTATCTGTCTGTTGTTGTTGTTGTGACTTACACTTCATCATTTACATAACCCTAGACATTTAACGTAGTCATCACAATATTCCAGAATAATTCTGACTGAGGTATAAATGTGGTAGCAAGTAAGGTTATCTGTAAAACACTACACCTATTAGATACAGATACCTTCACAGCTGATCTCAGTCAGTACACTAAGTCCCCTATAAATATTTATAACATCCCATTTTACCACAGTTATGTGAGGAATGGTTGTGAGAGCACGTGGGCTCACTTCAAGATATATATTTCTCTTCTCCGCTCCTGAGGGAGCATAGGGCCAACAGTGTGGTTTGCCTTCATATTAAGCATTCAGATGCTCGGGCAGTAGTGGTTTTGGTAGCAATCTGTGTTACATGGTGAGGTTGCCAGCCTCATGCACAACACCATACTGGTTGGTTGTTCATCCATCACAGGTGATGAAGACCACTCTGTTCATCCAATTATTTAAGAATATGTTAGGTTAGTCTATGGGTACGAAGGTGACTGAAGAGCCCGATGCGGGCCTGGAAAGATCTTGGACAGTGTGGGCAGGGAATGTTTGCTTCATGTGAAAGTTTTATTTCACGGTCCTTTCTAGCTTGTCTCCGCTGTTCCGCTGCTGCTCTTCTGGATGATTCGCATGCTGCTGCACCTTTACGAAGAGATGTGCGCCAAGCAGTTCGGTCTTGCGCAGCAGCTTCCCATGTGTCTGGGTTTATGTCAAAGGTTTTCAATGACGTCTTTAACGTGTCTTTGAAGCGCTTCTTTTGGCCACCATGGAAGCGTTTCCCTTCTGCAACTCACCATAAAAGAGTATCTTTGGCAGTCGATGGTCTGGCATGCGGACTACATGACCTGCCCAGCGAATTTGTGACTGCATCTGGAAGCAGTCAATACGATAACTAATGTCGATTCCTGTGTCCCCGTCTCTAAAAGCATCAGTCAGCATAGCAGAAAACATGATACTGAACAGAGTCGGTGCAAGTACGCACCCTTGTTTAACTCCATTTGAGACGGGGAAAGGCTCTGATAGCTCACCGTTTTCCTGAACTCTAGCCTGCATTCCATCATGCAGTTGCTGCACTATTGTGATACATTTCTTTGGGCAGCCGTATTTTGCCATGATCTTCCACAGACCCTCTCTACTGACCGTGTCGAACGCCTTTGTCAAGTCGATGAAAGCTGTGTACAGGTCACAGTGCTGTTCTTGGCATTTTTCTTGTAGCTGTCTTGCAGCGAACACCATATCTGTGGTTCCACGTTCTTTCCGGAATCCACACTGACTTTCAGGTAAAAGACCTTTGTCAAGATGAGCCGTAAGGCGATTCTAAAGGATTCTGGAGAATATCTTCCCAGCGATTGATAAAAGAGAGATGCCTCGATGATTGTTGCAGTCTTGGCGATTACCTTTACGTTTATATAGATGTATAATTGAGGCATCTTTGAGATCGTGTGGGATGGTTTCACTCTGCCACATTTGCTGGAAGATCATATGAAGTTTCTCCATCAGAACTGCACCGCCATCTTTATAAACCTCAACAGGAATTGAATCGGAGCCAGGGGCCTTTCCACTAGACAGTTGACGAATCGCTTTTTTAGTTTCCTCCAGAGTTGGTACATCATCTAATGCTTCATTTATAGGAATTTGGGGCAGGCGGATGATGGCTTCATCGTTAATAGATGATGGCTGGTTCTAGATATTATTAAAATGTTCAGCCCAGCGTTGGAGCATTTTTTCCTTGTCTGTAATTAGTGTTTTTCCATCTGCATTAAGGAGGGGAAATGATCCTGATGATGTTGGACCATAGACCGCTTTGAGAGCAAGGTAAAAGTTTTTCAAATCATGGCTGTCAGCAAAGCCTTGGAGCTCATCTGCTTTATTACTCAGCCACGAATCCCGCATCTGGCGTAGTTTATGTTGGACGATTCTACGTGTAGTGGTATTTGATGGTATTGTATGATTGTGATATTACTTAGTGTGATGCATGAGGTCAGCTGTGAAGGCTCCTGAGATAAATGTAGCTGTGAATTGTCAGAAGGCCCTTCTTGCTACCACTACGACCTCACACCTATCTTTTTTTTATCTAATGAATGTGGCTACGTTAAAGTTCTAGGGTAGTGATATGTAATGTGTTGTGGTAGTGTACATACACACACACAGATATTTAATAATTCTAATAATATTAATAAAATGTTATGACACACTGAACTAACTCAAGCTGTGTAAAATTTTTGATAATAAATTTTCTTTAAGTTTATTTGTTCTGAACCAAGGTTTTATTTTGGTCAGAACATATGAAAGGTTTTGCAATTATTAATGAAATGCATGAATATATGGCATAATAAATGAAAGGAGTGTACATATGTATTTTACAAGACTAGTTAATATTACTACTGTTTATGGTTGTAATTTTTCTGGGAGAACGTTTAATGGATGTGCTGTTGGGGTGGCCTCATCACTCCCTGTCTATGGCGACTACACATTGTCCATTTATTGAGGGTATTATAATTGGTGTGTTAGAAATTAAGTTGGTGAGTATTCAGCAGTCCAGACGCTCACGTATCTTGAATGAGTAACCTGGTGCTGGAATCAGGTGGCCCCACCTCTCCGTGCTTGGGGGCAATGTCAGGCTGCTCTGCCAAAATATAAACTGCACGGGTCCACTCTTGTAATATTCAACACCTCATTTGACACCACATTGGTGCCAAATAAAAACTCACAGTTCTGCAATAAAGTATTGGTCATGTGTCAGAATTCCATCCTCTAAACCATTTCTGGACACAACACCACACACAACAACAACACCACATAGACGGGTCAGATCTCTTTGACCATACAACACATCTTACCAAGTTGGTTTCACATAGGATAAGTTCTCCCACACTACATATTCTGAAATATGTTCATTAGCTTCCTGCCATAGAATAGGATAGGTGATATGTTCCACTGATCTCAACACTTGATCTGTCCTTCATAATCCTTGCTGGAGTTTATGTATTTTATTTGTCTCTAGACCCTGAACTGGGGCGGGGGGTCTAGAGCGAATCCTTACTTGTTGTAAGGGATAGATTTTGATATGGCAGTATCAAATCACTCGAAACATTAAACAAATATTAAAATATACAAAGAAATACTTTCAGTCTTACCAGAATTATGAATATAGAACACATTTATCTGCTAGCAAAACTCAGCTGAGCTGCTGGCTTTAGTATGGCGTCCCTCTAAATATTTCAATTAGCTTCTGCGAATTACAACACTAAATAATTCACTGTGTCTACTAGGACAACTTATGACGAATGGCAAAATGCGCGTCTGAGCGCCGATAATATATTCATCTATGGCCAATCACCGCCTTTTTCTTTTCAAATTCAAACCTCCTACCAAAAAGTCATTTCAGTCATACCTCAGTCAAGTATGCATTTTTGTCTGTTGGTCCGTCTGTCTCTACTTGCGTTTCACAAAAAAAACACACTTGTTTTTTGAACCAACTCCGCCTTCCCCTACACAATTTTGCCTTTAAAGTTATTTTTAGCCACAGTTCACCATCCCATCCCGTCTCTTTCATTCCAACTAGATTTTAGCACTTGAGTCTCAAGGCTACAGTTTTTTGAAAATTTGGGACATTTTTTGTTTCAATGCAGACGCTCGCTGATATGAACAACACAGTCTTTTGTCAATATCTTTCTTATTATCTATCCGTCTGTATAAATGAAAGCATATTATTTCACTGCTCAAGATGGGCCATCCGGCCAGCTAGGTTTTATATTCCTAACATCATTATTAAGAAAAAGTTACTTTTCAAGGTTAGTTGGTTTTTCGAAATATTTCTAGCATCTTCTATACTGCGTTTGCCGCTGAATTCAAATAAACGGACTAAGTTATCGCAAAAGCGTCCAAGAAATGACTGTTGCGTATAATAGCTAAGGTCCCTTTTGTCGATTTCTTTACCTTGTGTCAACTTGGGGACGTGACTTTTTCCTCCTTTCCCCACCAAATGCGTCTTTTAGCCTTGCTAGTTTCAAGCACGCGTTTAGTCAGATTTTTCCTTTTGATCTTCGTTCTCATCCCGTTCCAAGGGTAACGTTTTGCCTTCACGTCTAACAATTGAATTTCCATGGCGGGTGATGACCCGCGGCGTGGGCGATCATGTATTCTAGTAGCTTACGCATTAGTTTTTATCCCTACGTTGTATCATTGGAGATATTTTAACGTTGTATCATGGTTAATTTTATGACACTACGCATGTTGTTGAAAGCGTCTTTCTTGGATGTAGATTTTGGATCATTTAAATATGCTTTATGGAGATGGTGTTTCTCAGCCAACATCTGCTTTATATCATCTGAGTTCTCATCAAACCAGTCATTTTGTTTCTTGATGGAAGGACCCAGGACCTCTGTAGCAGTGTTGTAGATCTGCTCACTTAGGGCTGCCCAATTTGTTTCCACACTTTGGCCGTCTAGCGAGATAGATTTGAGACGGTCTTCTAAGGTGTCAGTAAATGACTGTTTGATTTTTGTCTTCTTTAGTTTGGTGACATCCAGCCTCTTTTGAGTTTTCTTCCCCTGAGGGCGCCTGGCTGGTTGGATACGAATTTTAAGTTTAGATACAATGAGGCGATGATCAGTCCAGCATTCGGCACCACACATGGACTTGGTCACCCGGACATCTTGCCTGTCCTTCTTCCTAACAATTACATAGTCAATTAGGTGCCAATGCTTTGAGCGAGGGTGCATCCAGGAGGTCCTGTTGCGGGTAGGAAGTCGAAAAATGGTGTTGGTGACAAGGAGGTTATGTTCTGCGCAAGTCTGGAGGAGACGAAGTCCATTACTGTTACAGCGACCCACGCCGTACCTACCAATAGTGCCATTCCAGGAGATGTTATCTGAGCCTACTATTGCATTAAAGTCACCAAGAATGATGAGCTTATCTGCTTTAGGAACTGATGCAATGACTGCATGTAGTTCTTCGTAAAACTTATCCTTGACATCATCCTGGTTTGTCATAGTTGGTGCATACGCGCTAATGATGGTGGCATGTTTTCTTCCATAGAACAGAGGGATCTTGACCGTCATGAGTCGGTCATTTATTCCTTTTGGGGGCCCCGCTAACTTGCTGACAATTGCTGTTTTGATCGCAAATCCAACCCCTGCTTCTCGTCTTTCTTCAGTTCCTCTTCCGCTCCAAAAGAATGTATAACCTGCACTTTTTTCGCAAAGTTGGCCCTCGCCTGCAAGTCGAGTTTCACTCAGTGCTGCTATGTCAATGTTGTACCTGGCCAGTTCTCTCCCAATCAGGGCAGTTCGTCTCTCAGGTCTGTTTGCGTTAAAGTCTTTGTCAAGTAGAGTGCGCACATTCCATGCGCCTAGAATGACGGGGAAAAATCTGTCCTTTCTTTTTCTTATATGTCGACCGCCGAAGTAGGGTACCCACCAACCGCGGTAAGCTGGTTAGGTAATGGTGAAGCAGGCAATGTTTAGGGCACCTTTTCTAGCCCCTTCCTCATGCCATGGAGGTGAGCAGTGCTTTCCTAAAGAGGGCTGCTCAGACACTCAGGGGGCTGCCGAATCCCACTGCTGCTCCGATCAGTGGAAGACGACCATATGGCCTGAGCCGCCTGTGTGTAGGTCTGCGACTACGACTGCCAGCGTACCCACGCCTGCCGCTTCGCCGCTCGCCCATCGCCACAGGACGTGTTGTGAGTGGATGGATGAATGGATGAATGGATGAAAGAGTGACTTGCGCGGTGATTTGGATTAAAGTGAGGAAGAGTTGCGCAATTCGTCGACCTCACTCTCTCGCCTGGGTCCATCTCTATCCAGTGGCAAGACAAGTCAAGACGACTGGAGATGAAGTCAGGTGCAGTGGATGACCAGGGCTTTCTACGTGCCTCGCCGTGCTCCTTACGCTCCACAGCGCGTTGCTGGTAATCGCCGTCATGCCCGTTGAACCAACAGGTGGTTTCTTCCGCGGAGTCTATCGAATCCAGTCTTCGCATGCATGGGTAGGCAGACCCTAACTCACCGAAGGTTTATAACCATTCGGCTACCCTCACCTAGTTTAGCCGGCCTGTCAAAGCCGTTGTCCGGGGGTGGCCGCTGTCGCATGCTGACAGCTACGAGGAGCCACAGATGAGAGCTGGATGCCAGGTTTGGACCAAAGGTGGCTGAGCTGCCCTGAAAAGGGAAAGACAGCTCCTTCACCAGAGGTACTACCAATACCTGACTTCCCAACACCCCCACAACACCATACTAGTCATTGGACGACACACATGAGTGTGTGTGTGTGTGATAGTTGAGTGTGTCAGGTGGCGGCGTAGGACAGTTTGACAGGTGAGAGCGTGGTGTTTCTCATTCAGTATTATATTATGATTTTAACTATTCTGTGCTTTGTTTGCTTCTTCAGATTATCATCGGGCACATGCTGGGTGTTTTGTTTAGTTTTGTTTTGTTATGTTCGCTAGTTTATTTGTTTAATGTTTGCTTTGTCACTGAATGGGTTGTAAAAATAAATATAGCCCCTGCCTCTAGAATCAAGAGTTTTATTGTTGTTCGGGTCGGTGCGAGTGTGACAAGAGAGTGATCACACATCACAACATAATCATCATAATCATCTCGCCCACCCTACCACAGTAGTATTTACATTGCTCTATTAGTCATTGAGGCTTTTTTTATTTTTGAACAGTGATATATCTTTGAGATCTATACGTATATCAATGTTCATCTTGTAGGTGAAAGTAGTTCAATTACTACATTTTATATTACTAAATTAAATGGCCTAACACTCCAGTCAATTACGTGCATTTTTTCAGATCCTCGAAAAATACTAGAAAGCCTTAAACACGATATGAAACAGAAATGTAACCGTCTCCAAGAACACGTCCAGATGCAAAACTGAGTAAAAGCAGGCATATTTATTTCATATGATTCGACAACTTTCGACCCCAAAAGTTTAATCGACACTCTGGGGCTTATCGACCACTTTGGAAACCCCTCGTCTAGGCTATTTAAAAACAAAAAAGTTTAACCTGCTCCATTATCTCTCTTATTTCTGTTGAAATGTTTAATGTTAGCTTCTTATCTGCTTTGCTAATTATCATAGTTGTTGTTTTCTCAGCAATGGTGCTCAGTCTATATTGACGGTTTCATGTGTTTTCTTATCCAATACCATCTTTGTAATTTGTTTTCGCTTTCTGGTACAAACACTGCATTAACTGCATATTGAAGAGCTAAACACAAAGTTACCGGGTTCAAAACCTAGTAGCGCCACGCTACTATTTCCAAAGAGGAAATATAATCTAGTCTACCCAGTATCAGTTTGTATAGCGCCACGCTACTATTTCCAAAGAGGAAATATAATCTAGTCTACCCAGTATCAGTTTGTATCTCCCTCTGCTTTTGAGTTAGGGAAAGCAAAGACAGCGAGGGAGAACAGGTCTACCCACCTCATGGGGGCATACCTGGAGTCATCTTTATATAACCACCAGCTATGCATTGTGCTACAATATACAGATGTGGAAGTGATCCCCTGTCTGTGAGGCTAATGTCACCCTCATTGACTCTTGAAATCATCCAGACACTTCCTGGGATTCCCCTTGTGATGAAACGTGTTGAGAACCCAACATTGCACACCAAGCTTGGAGAAGTCACTTGAGCCCTAGACATGATTCTTTGGCTTTGACCTGGTTGACTGCATGCAAGAGGATCTAACTATGGACCCAGTGGATAGGCTGGGGTGATGCTGAGAAGATGCTCTGTGCAGGACGTGACAGTTCCTTGGGAGAGCCCAGAACTAGAGCATAGAGCTAATAGCTCTTCATAGTTGGAGAGCCCCCTTGGATGGAAAGGAATGCACGGTATGCCACGTACTCCTAGCTTGAGTCCAGATGTGACGACCCATTAAATGGAAGCCAAGCTGAAGAAACTGGAGCTAATGACTTCAACCCAGCACATTTCAGAATGGCAGAAAAGTCATAGGAAAAGCCTAGATCTACAGTGTAGATAATATCAAGGAGTCTTCAACTTGGTATTAGCTGCAGAAGAGCGAGAAGCTCAGCAGCCCTAGTTAAACAACAACAACAACAACAACAAGAACAACAACAACAACAACAACAACCCCTCTCATAAAGCTGAGACTTAGTATAATGAAATCTCTAACACTTCACAACACTACGGCAGTTTTTGCTATGGGACTACCTTTATAATTTCTTTGCCCAATTGCCGAACTTACATAATTAAATTTAAAGAAAAATAAGACAAAAGAAAAGAAAAGAAATGAAAGCAACAATGACAATATACACTTGTCAGGAAACTCATAATATCAATGCATATAAGTACTTCATCATTATCAGCATCATTTTCCTTTACACTCCACGCGAAGCCTGGAGCCACCATTGCAGGAAGCCTGCACCACGCAGTCACATGTTCTTGCAGTTGTGGTTTTTGTGGCGATTTGTTTTATATGATGAAGTTATATAGTACAGAGAATGTATCTTTCATATTAGTCTTGTATAGGTACGAGTAATAATGGGATATTAAAAGTAAACCCGGAGGAACACACTGGACATAATGGCCAGGCTTGTCAAGCCACCACCAAGTACGTAGGTCTGCGATTCTAAGACCAGTTTGGAGCAGCCAGAGAGTATACATTCGCATACAATTAACGTTGATTGACTCTCCTGTAGCAACTGAGTTTCTATTATAGGGTAGGGCTGAGACATGAAGGTATACAATCCGAATAACAAGTTTCAGGCGTTTATCAGCACTTTTTATACCAGATAATGCGGATCGGGTGACCCTGGGAATAAAGTTAACAAAAAAATATTCAATCATGAATTAGAAAGAGTTGAGAAGGTATACATAAACAATCCTCTTCAAAGATCTATACCAACATTTTGTCTCTCGATTCCTTAAATTTCATATTTGACTAACAAGTTTCATACCTTCTGTTTATTTCCAGTGAATGCATTTCTTGATGGTTCCTGACGAAGCACAGGACCATCACAGTAGTTTACCCCCGTGCAGTAAGCCTCTAGCATTGTTGTAGTTTATTGTTGTAGAAAAGTCCACCGCAGTTTGTTTTTCAAGATGCGATTTCTAACTTCATTCATAACCTTACATTGGGCCAATCTAGTTAACACATCTTTTGGGAACAGTGGTGTTAATTTTTTTTATTTATTCATTGCTGTGATCTCTCATCAACTATTGCCATTTCGTCTTGCATCTGGTTACGATAATGGGACAGAAGAGCCAGGTCATCACCAAAATCTAGATCACCAAGCTGCTTTGACAAAATCCATTGAATTCGATTTCTGTTGACTGCTAAAGTTGTTTTTATAACCCACATTATAGCCAGTAAAAGAGACTTGGTGACAAGAGGCATTTCTACCGCACTCCAGTTCTTATCAATAACGTTTTGTAAGCTCCTCTTCATGAAGAGTTCTGCACTTCATGTCTTCGTAATAGTACATCAATGTTAACAGTTAACTACCTCCAATGCAGACAAATGCAGTGCTAGGTTACAATGAGAGGTCATGTAATCTATTGTTGTTGTTGAGCAATTTAACACCTGTAGGGTATACACCCATACCAGGCATACTAGAGAGCTCTTATAGCTGTAAGTGCATGTCACAAGGTTACATAATTGCGATGCATATTATAAAAATTATTTGCTTCATCAGAACTATTCAAGCACTAACAAAAAGTTGCACGCTTTTCGTTATGGGGTATGGAACTTTGCAATCATCATCTGCCATCGCGCTCCGTACAGAGCATAGAGGCTACTTTTACATGATGAGGTTGCAAGCCCCGTGCACAACCTCATATTAGTCGCCTTGTACGACATGCCTGAGGGTGCAGTAGTCTCTTCATTGAACCCCACGTTGAAATTATTAATACCATCTAATTCCCCCCCCCCCCCCCCCCCCCCCCACCACCTCGATAATTTCATAACTTCAAAACGCTGTGGATTCACATTTTCAACTAAGCCTCGTGCAGATTTCATGCACCGTGTACTGCTTTCATTACCCTAAACGAAAAAAAAAAAAATCAAACAAACAAACAAACAAAACAAAAATTTTGATCTGGGAGTATTTAATTACTGAACCTATGATTAATAATATTTTGTATATAAGCTCATTCAAGCTGTATCGCATTACACTGCGCATGTGTAATGTAAAAAGGAAGGTCGTGAGTTTCCCACGAACTCTTCCTAGCTTGAAAGAGAATGACATCACGTGACCAAGGCTCTAAGGGGTGCCGAATAATGGCCGCCAAATTGCCGGAGACAATAGGGAATTTCCGCAATTACCACCAAATTGGCGCTGGAAATGCCAAGAGTGTCGTCTGCTCGCAAATCCGTTTTGATGAGAAACATAGACTTCCACGTTTGCAGTCAAACGGTCATTATTTACCCACGCCACAGCATCGGACCAGCTGACTCTGAAGTTCAGGTGGCAAATTAACACCGCTATTATTTTGACTACGGGAGCAATTTCTAATTTCTAGGCAACAATTTTCTCTCTTATAGGGGATGACGCTTGAAGTCACAAAGTTTGGGCACTTGACATTTGCCCATCGAAATTTTGATTCAGTATTTGTTTGCCACCATGACAGTGATATTAGTGGAAAACTAAAGCTTCTGTTGTTGATTTGTAGAGCAAATGTAAATGTCGCGGAATGTTCAGAACTACAGTTAAAGTATACCCACATTCAAAGGCCAGAATTAATTCAAAGGAATACAGCTCTACAGCTGCTGGTATTGCCAGATTTGATGATTTTTCATTGGAGGGCTTTGATGTCCAAGTCATACAGCACCGTACTTTTATGCGGGAAATTTTAGCAGACCTGGTGTAGTTCTCGAAGGGTATCTGAAGAGATGATGAGAGAACAGGACTACTGTACCGTTAGTACAAGGCGACTCGTGTGAGGTTGTGTATGGAGCTAGCAACCTCGTCATGTAAAACTAATCACCACAGTAGCAACAACTGCAAGAACATGTGACTGCTTCGTGCAGGCTTCCTACAGGAGGACCAACTCTAGTTATGGCTCCATGCTTCGTCGGAAGCGGAAAGGAAAATGAAAGCACCGTAAAACATTATTTACTCCGGCTGCCCTGTTTTGCCTGTCATCATCATAATCATCATCTTCATCATCATAATCATCATCTTCATCATCATAATCATCATCTTCATCATCATAATCATCATCATCATAATCATCATCTTCATCATCATTAACAACGACATCATCATTGCCATTACACCTCAACTCCCCAAGGAGCATAGACCATCAACAACCTTATGCTACATCTTCTTGTCCCGTGCCATCAGCTCCAGTCTTTCCAAGTCTTCCTCATTGTTGTCATTCCTATCTCCAGTTCTCTTCTCCATATGTTTTTCAGTCTACTTCTGCTTCTCTTACCCAGTAGATTCAAGAACAAATACTGCCTTGTAATGCCATCAACAGGTCCCCGATATGTGTGTTTTATCAGTAGCCAGCACCGTCTCCTCACCTCTTAATCCACTGGCACATGCCTGGTTCTTGTCATCAGTTACATATTAGTGATCTTGTCATCAGTTACATATTAGTGATCTTGTCATCAGTTACATATTAGTGATCTTGTCATCAGTTACATATTAGTGATCTTGTCATCAGTTACATATTAGTGATCTTGTCATACCACTTCATTCCTTCCAATTCTACGCAAGCATCCATTTATGAAAACCTGTAGCTTTTTTGGTTGTTGTCTGTTCGTTTTGTGTGTTTATTTAGTCACCACGTATCAGAGCCATTTGCAGTAGGATTGACTTGACATTTGAGTTGAAGATTTTGATTCTTTCATTTTCTTCATCTATCATTTGATGAAAATAAGCAGTATCTAGCTGGTTCAATCATGAAGGAATGCATGTTCATTAATCTCTCATTAGAACGCAGTGCCAGCTACTGGTACCCAGGCACAATGCTTGCACCAGAGTATTACGATTTCTGCAGAATTTTTTTTTTATACGATGATATGACAAGTCCAGTACACAACTTGACCTTAGTCGCCTCCTACGACATGCCATGTGAGAACAGTAACCCTCTTCTTCCTTTATCTCCTCAGAGACCCCACGGAATTAGACCGAGTAGTTTATTTACTTAGTGGTTCCTCTTCTACCGTGAGGTGTAGAGGTTTGGAAGAGAAAGCGCCATACTATCCTATCGGCTGTCTTCCTCCTGGCCTGGTTCCGTTCCGAGTAGTTTAATAATAGCTTAATATATTGTCATTGTTCCTTACTGAATGATAGTGTAAGAAAAAAATATCACTGGTATACACACATTTTGGTGCCTTAAATTTTATAGCTGTTCTTGGGTAATTTTGGGTTGCTGATTCCAAAAATGTAATCATATTTGTTTCTATTTTTTATAGCACTTGTTTAGTCAAAACGCAAAAAGGATCTTTTCGAGGACTTCCTGGAATGTGATATGCCCGGACAGTCACGCTTAAGGGTCCAACAGTAATCTGCCATCATGTGGGCATCTGTTACGGTATTTTTATAGACGCCGTCTGCTAGAGCGTGCAGTTTTGGGGATTGCAGCATTTAATATAATGTAAAGTATTATTAGGCTATTGAACGCTATGACGTGTTAGCGTTGGTAGGTCACGCACCGTGACCAAGAGACGGGACCCTTTCTTGTATGACCGTCGAACTGAAGAGACGTGTCCTTGTATTCTTATAGTGTCAGGCATGGAGTGCCACACAGTTATATTGTATTTAAGTATGGACATGGGTCAGTCCACTGTTACTATGAAAAGAGATAAAATGTTTCAGGTTAGTAATTGACTAAACCTAGGTCGGGATGAATTGACAGTCCTTATTAATTATATTTTGCCAGACGCATAATCTCACTGTCGGTCGTTGGTTTTCACCAACCGCGCGTACATATAGTTATGACGTTCTGACTATAGTAATTCATATTACTGGACAGAGACTGATTTGCAGATAGATCATATACGACGTAGGATCTAAACTTAATATGTATTTTCTTCATGACTACCATGTATGGATTGTTTATGTGTGGAATCGATATATTAAATATGTGGACTCAATGAAGGACTTATCAAGTCAATGAACTTTGGACATTCAACTATCATTATGTTCATAATGTTTACTCACCTTCGCGTAACTTACTAACAACAGCACGATACAATAAATGAATGAAAAACAAGGAACAGATAGAAGCAATATATGGCCAGATATTAGTAACTGACTTTATTAGTAATATAAGACATGACCTAGTGTTAACAGAAGAAACCAGCCTGCAACAATTGCTGCAATGAACGACGGCAACAACTGGTGGCCAGTATGGGGATCGAAGGAACAAAACCAAATTTTCGCAAAATTTTAAAGAACTGTTTACGTTTGTCTAACAATCACGTGATATGCTGAAACGTGACCTATGATGCAGATGCATAGTTACCACTAAGGTCAAGCTGACGTCACACAATTATGCGTACATGTCTAACGATCAAACGACAACCTTCAGCGTAAACCCAGGTTGATGAAAATGACAAGATCTAAAATGACCAAGAAATGGACAATCGTTATATACCAACGAGGAGCAAACAGTTCGAGACATTAGTCTAGCCGTTGGTGAAAAACAGCATCGATCGGAGCACTAATAAGATAAGTCTAGTTTTGTGACTGTTGTCATTGAGATAACACAGTGCTGAGTCCATATCGCCTTTTTGTACAGGCATGTTTCGACATGTTCAATGTATTCTTTGTTTTCCACTGTATGTTTTTGTTATTAACTTGTGGGCGGTAGGAGGGGATCAGAACTGAACCTTATGGCTTTTCGAATGTCAAGGTCAGTCCCGATTGTTCCATAGGGCTGTTAATTAATTGCATTTAACGAAGAACCCATCGATGACTTTCCGATGATTTTGTTCGTTCGTACCTGCCATTATTTGACCTTATCTGTTAGCTGTGCAGTGTTGTAAATTAATGGTGTATTGGATCATATTCAGTTTTATTTTATTCAGTTTTGTATCATGTTTGTAACCTATCTCGTCATTCCTGACCTAACTATTTTTTATTTATGAGTATGTGTATTTTAAAGTTTGTCTATGAGTCCATGTATACGTCATTATTTCGTGTGTACGTAGATTAATTCTCCATTCGGTTTTCTCCTTGACCTCTCATTACTTCCGGTAGTGGTTCAACACACTAGTGATGCACTTTTGATATGATGACTAGGGCATAATAATATAATAGATATTGATAATTAAATATAAATTTATGGTCTGCCTTGAATATGATAGACATATTATATGTTAATTAGTACACTTTCCAGTACTACATTCTGACTTAGCACATATAATTAATAAAATAAAATAATTATATTGGGATAATTCCCATAATTATTAAATACTAGTATTAAGTTCATGATATAATTTCAGCATCTTAAATAAATAAATATCATAACCATTTATGATATATATTAGTGGGTAAATATAATATTTTTACAAAATATTATATTTATTGATGGAACTTACAAATAAAAGTTCAATAATATTATAATTATTTAGAGTGACTATTGATACGTTCAATAAGTACAATAATTACTTAGATTTTATTGGTGATTATTACAGATCAATAATTACTTACAATATTAACGTCAAGATGCTTACCTTAGACCATTTTATTAAAAATGGGAAAGATTTTAATATGAAAGGACAGGAACTACGTGAATATGCGGAACAACAATTTGCAAAATATAAAGAAGAATTTGAAAAAGAAGAAGAAAGGAAAGTGTCAAGAGATGAAATCCTGCGGATTGAAGAAGAAAATAAATTGAGACGACAGGAAATTGTAATGCAGCAAGAAATGGAATTACAACGGCTTAAGTTGGAAACAGCAAAACTTCAGGCGCAAGGTGCTGCTGCAAACCAAAATGATAATGCTCAAAATGGATCCTCCTCCAACCAAAATAAGGTCAATTATTACTTCAAGCTACCACCATTCAAGTTACATGTTGATGATTTATCAGCATGGCTATTACGCTTTGAGGATATATGCAAATTCAATAACCTTAACAAAACTGCATGGGCACTCAAACTCAAGGAATTTCTGGATGGCGAACCCGCAAGTGCAGCACAAAATATTGATCCAACATTAGCCACAGACTATGATGCCATTAAGACCTTACTTTTACGTCGTTTTCACTTAGACGAAGAAAAATGTAGGTTAAAATTTAAAAGTATCCTACCAGAATCTAATAAGGACTTTACAGGTTTTATTGCGAACATACGCAATACATTTAACAGATGGGTTGAACTGGCAGATGTCAACAAATCATATGACAAGTTAGTTGATCTGTTACTAAGGGATAAAGTGTTATCCTCTGTCAGCCCACCGTTCTTTGCCTATTTGCAAGAACGTAAACCAGAAACTATTGAGGAGTTGGAAAAAATGTCATTAAATTATTGTACTGCGCATCCGAATGCGAACATTTCCAGCTCTTTGATAAGGGAACCTCTACCTGTTGCTTCTAATATGGCACACTACAATCATAACAAACCAAGAACACACAGTGTAGACAGAAGTAGGTTCAAAGGGAATTATGACGTTAATTTTCACAAGGGACGTAATAGTTTTAACAATGACTTTAATAGAGGAAGACCACAAAATAGAAATTATTCACCTCAGTCCAGATACAACAATAGTCAACGTAACTCAAGTCAGAATCGTTCCTATAACTATAATAATGGTAACAATTGGAATAACAATAATCATAGCTCGAGACATCGAGATAACAGTTACAATAGGGGACAACGGGATAATTCAAATGATTATTCTCGTCATCGTTCTCATTCTCGGAGATCGTCAAATTATAATCATAATACAGGGGCAGCAGTTACGAATACTACAACCCCTGGGGTTCAGAGTTCACATATTGATAATACAATACCGTCTTCGTCTACATGTTATGCAATAAATTATAACGTGGCAAATAGTTGCCCAGAATATAATCTTATATTTCAGAAGGCAAAAGAGACGGTTCTGAACTGCGGACACATTCTCCCAGAAGTCGGTCTGGCAGTCAATGACGGAACAGGCTCACTGATTTTCAACAGGGGAATTGTTAATGGATCCATCGTCTCAGTGTTAAGAGATTCTGGATCTACAACGATCGGAGTCCGTCAGTCACTTGTTCATCCCAATTGTGCAACTGGAGAGCATGTCAGATGCATGACTTTCGGAGGAACAATAGAATTTTATCCAGCTGCCCTTATACATGTTAATACACCTTTTTTCACAGGCAACGTTAAAGTATGCATATTAAAGAACCCAATTGCAGACCTTATGGTAGGTCGCATGCATGGCAGTAAGGATTGCACACCAGAAGAGATTATTGAATGGGAAAGAAATAATCTATGCATTGGAAATGCAGTAACAACCAGAGCACAGACAAAACTATTAGAGACTAGACTATGGACACTGATAAAAAGGAAAAAAAAACATGACAATATTGATGTTCAGTCTTCGATTGACCGAGCGTCCTTTGCTGCAAAACAGAAGGAAGACAGATCATTGAAAAAATTTTTTGCTCTGGTCAACAAAGTTGACAATCTTACTTTGAACAATAATAATAACCATTGGTTTATTATTAAGAATGATATATTATTACGATGTTTTATGGATAAAACTCAAGTAAGACAACAGGTCATGGTACCTTTTGCTTTTAGACGGTACATACTTCAACACGCACATGATTCTAAGTGCGCAGGTCACATGGGATATACTCGGACACGTTCTCGAGTATTATCTTCATTTTTTTGGCCGGGAGTGTCACGAGATATTTCACAGTACGTACGCTCCTGTACTATATGCCAGGAAGTGAAAGCACGAGGAGCCTTTCACACGGCGCCTATTTAGGCTTGTGACATATCTGTGAGACCCTTTGACAAGATGGCCATTGATATTATTGGTCCACTTTTACCATCAGTCAGAGGACATCGATTTGTTCTCACGTGCATCGATTTATGCACACGATGGCCGGAAGCCATTCCATTGAAGACCACCACTACCACAGATGTAGAGTAGGTTTTCCTAGGAAGCTGTTATCAGATCATGGATCTCAATTTATATCTGAAACTATGACAGAAGTAATGAAGACCTGGAATATAGATAGAAATCTCAGTAGCATTTATCACCCAATGAGTAATGGTGCAGTAGAAAGACTTAACCGCACACTCAAACAAATGTTACATAAAGTTACAGTTAACCATCCACAGGACTGGGACAGAGTACTCCCAGCTGTGTTGTTCGCCTATCGAGAGGTGCCACATGAACAAACTGGCTTCTCTCCATTTCAATTAGTCTTTGGCGCTCAACCAAGAGGTCCTATGGGACTAATAAAAGACATTGATTGACTCGGAGATGACTCAGGATACCCAGTCATCCTATGAGTATGTGATTAATCTCCGGAATAATATTATTGATGCCTGCAAAACGGCAACAGCTTCATCTGAGGCTGCTAAAGCGAAAGCTAGAACTTTCCAAAACAGTACTAGACGATTACGTCAATTATTTCCAGGAGATCAAGCTTATGTGTTGTTGCCACATAATGATAATAAACTACTCATCTCATGGAATGGTCCATACCAGGTAATTGATAAGATTTCTGATGTCGATTATGTCCTGGACATTAAGGGACATCACAAAATATTTCACATAAATATGCTCAAACAGTTTCATACTCGTCCTGAACATCTACAAGCTATTTTTCATAAACTAGATGGCACTTTCGTACCTACATGTCACTATTCTAATCTGTCTGTTATCCAGGAAGAAGAATCTTCTTTTCCTGAGGTACAGTTGGCGTTACCTGTACTCGTAGTACAAGCTACTGAATCTTGGCGGGACGTAACCATCTCTTCGTCGGTTACACCCCAACAGCATCAACAGATTGCTGATCTTTTACAATCCTATCCAGATGTGTTGACCGACGTTCCAGGCCGCACATCGGTCATTAGTCATGACATCACTCTTAACGATGATACTCCAATTCGGGTACATCCCTATTCTGTTCCTCTACACTTTCTTACTAAAACTACTAAGGAACTTGAACAGATGTTATCTTTAGGGATTATTGAGACTAGTAATTCTCCATTTTCTTCTCCATTAGTTATTGTCCGAAAGAAAGACAATAACATTAGACTATGCGTCGACTATAGAAAATTAAATGCACAAACTGTAGTTGATAGCGAACCGCATCCACTTCTCGACGACTTACTGCCACGTCTATCTACCGCAACTATATTCACTAAGATAGATTTAACTAAAGGTTATTGGCAGATACCACTAACCGAAAAAGCTAAATACTACACAGCGTTTTCCACTCCGCAAGGTCTATACCAGTGGAATGTGATGCCTTTTGGGCTTGTTAACGCTCCAGCTACCTTTATTCGCATGATGCGACAAATTTTGTCAGGTAGATCAGACATCATCACATACATTGACGACATTTGCTTATTTAGTTCGTCATTTGAGGAACATTTTTCGGGACTTAAATATGTTTTGGACACATTAAGAAAGAATAATTTAACCGCTAAACCTACAAAATTACAAGTAGCGTTTCATGAAATAACTTTTTTGGGACATATCATTGGAGCGGGATATATCCAAACACTTCCTAGTACGGTTTCTAAAATTTTAAACGTCTCTGTTTCTCAAACGAAGAAACAAGTTAGAAGCTTGTTAGGACTAGTCCAATATTACAGCAGATTCGTACCTAACCTGTCATCTATCACGGCTGTTTTGTCATCACTGTTGAAAAAAGACATGCCAGTGAAGGTGACATGGACTGGTGAATGTGATAAAATATTCCGTAAAATAATCGATATCTTTTCACACCCACCTATTTTGAGACTACCTGATGCTTCCAAAAAGTTTATACTCCGTACAGATGCGACTAATTACGGAATTGGCGCATGTTTGCTCCAATATCACGACGACGTCCTCCATCCCACACTCTACGTCTCACGGAAACTTAAGCCACCAGAAGTCAAGTACTCCACCGTCGACAGGGAGTTATTATCTGTCATCTGGGCGATCACAAAGCTCGAGAAATTTTTATTAGGAGCACCCTTTGTGGTCCAGACGGATCAGAAGGCCGTGGCATCACTACGTCGTGCTAATCACAAGAGCCCGAAGCTGACAAGATATGCCATTCTCCTTCAACCTTTTGATTTCTCCATCGAGTACATTACAGGATCAGAGAACGTCTTGGCAGATACTCTCTCTAGAAACCCTTCTGATGTCAATTCATAAACAATAATACTCTTCGCAGAAACTTACCCAAGAGACATGGTACTATTGTTGCATTTTCAACATAGAAATGAACCATTGACTACAAACCCAGTATCTGCTTACTAGATACATACGTTATACGAAATGTACGAAATCAAGTGACAATGTGTTCGTATTTACGCCGAGACTTTGGTTGGTGTCCATTCAGGATGAAACTATTTGAAACAATTTCGGAAATAATAAGTGAAAAACCTATCGAACTAATTCGGTATATGACTTGCACTATTGGACGTTAAGAAGTTCTATAGTTATTCTGAATCAGAACAATTAAATAGTTTTTTCTATTGGAAATTCACAAGGATCAAGCCTACGGATGGATCGTCATATCCACTGTTAATTAATTTTAATTTAGTCGTTGGAGTAATGGAAATTAAAATGAAATGTGAGATAAATATAAAAAAATGAAATATGAAAAAAATGAAAGAAAGAAAAGAAAGCTCACACAATTCTTATATAATATTCTTAGTTCCAAAGGTTGTAATTGCCGGGAGTTGTAGTGAGGATAAGCTCTCACTGCAGATAAAATACTTCTATGGCACGCGCCTCAAACAGCCTCTGACAACCAAGTCCAGCTCCCAGCCTTCACGTGTGGCTCAATTTGAGCCCGGCGGAACTGTTTCTACTGACGGGAGAAGGGGCAAAGGCGAGTGACTGGCGCCTTAAAACCAGCAGCTTCGGGCAGATAGGGCTCGTGATCCTTGGTTGGTAGCTTATCTAAGAGAAGGAACTCTGAATTCAAACCACCGCTGCCTTGCGGGAATATCCATTTGTGGAATTGGCTTCGGGAGTAAACCCTGAGGATAAATCCGGAGTCGGAGTCCCTAAGGCAGTCTAATGTCGATTCGACATTATTCTGGCAACTCCTGTGACATGGCTGGTACCAAACTGTATCGGCTACTGCCGTTCCTTTGGATCTACCGGCTGTGTGGAGAGGGGGAACATGCTGCATGGGCAACAGCTTGATCTCCATATAACTGTGTCCAAGCTCGCGCCCTGGAGAGGACACTCCAGCTTCACCCTATAGGTGTCGGCAAAACACGGGAAGTAGCAGTTACCGGTTATAAGCATTTTGCCCAATTGGCGTAGGGCGTGGCGCCAGGGGCTACTTCCGACAGTGGGAGAGGTTCTAGGATCTCACTGGACAGCTACCGCCCGCTTCAAGCTGGGCAGCCCCCAGTCAATAAGGTGTTGTCCCGCCACTGTCTGCTTTCCCCATTGGGTGCATGGGGATTAGGGTCAAACCCGAACTGTGGACAGAAAATTTTGCACCAAGCAATTATCGAAAAAATAGAAATAAGCAAACTCTCAGATTGGGATGCTGGAACGTCCGGACTATGTTGACTGGACTATCCGAAAACCTACAGGATGTAAACGATGTAAGGAAGACAGCCATAATTAATGATGAGCTTAAACGACTTCAGGGGGATATAGCTGCACTTCAGGAAACGCGCCTGGCGGGCTCTGGAACGGTGAGCGAGAAGGACTACACATTTTATTGGCAAGGGAAAGATCTTAATAAAGCTAGAGAACACGGAGTAGGTTTTGCGGTCAAAAAATTGCTAACTAACATGGTTGAACCAGGCGAGAATGGATCAGAACGCCTGTTAACGCTCCGCCTGCAAACTAGCACAGGTCCCATCACCCTTGTCAGTGTGTATGCTCCTACTCTGTACTCTGCCTCAGAAGCTAAAGATGAGTTCTACGAGAATCTAGCAGCAGTAATCAAAAGCATACCTAGGCAAGAACAGCTTGTTCTCCTTGGTGACTTTAACGCTAGAGTGGGTGCCGATAATGTTTCATGGCCTTCATGTCTGGGCAGGTTTGGTATTGGCAAGATGAATGAAAATGGACAACGGCTCTTAGAGTTGTGCGTCCACCATGACCTCTGCGTGACCAACACCTACTTTCAGACAAAACCCCAGCATAAGGTGTCATGGAGACACCCACGATCCAAGCACTGGCACCAACTTGACCTGATTCTCGTCAGAAGGCCCCTCCTCAGGTCTGTGCTCTCCACGCGCTCGTACCATAGTGCAGACTGTGACACAGATCACTCCTTGGTTTGCTGCAAAATCAGAGCACAACCAAGAAAACTATCGTGTCAGACATGAAGGGAAACCACGCATTGATACCAGCAAGATGTCAGACCCTTTCATGATCGCTCAATTCACTGCGACCTTCAAGAAAGTGCTCAGTAGCCCTCAGCATGGTGATACTATTACAGAGAACTGGGAGCATCTACGGAACACCATTCAAAGTACTGCACTTGCCACCTTTGGTAAGAAAACAGCAAAGTCAAATGACTGGTTTGACGCTTCATCAGATGTGATGGCACCTGTTATTGAAGCTAAGCGCAGTGCTATGAATGAATACAAACGTTCACCGAGTGCCAGAACCCTACAGATCCTGAGGGTTACGAGAAGCAAAGTTCAACAAACTGCTCGACGCTGTGCAAATGACTATTGGCTCCAGCTCAGTGAGAGCATCCAGATCGCAGCGCAAACAGGCAACATTAGACAAATGTATGACGGTATAAAGAAAGCACTTGGCCCCCATAAAAGTAAGACGGCACCACTAAAAACCATCAGCGGAGAGAAGCTAACCGATAAGGGTAAGCAGATGGAGAGGTGGGTCGAGCACTACTCTGAGCTTTACGCTAGAGACAATACCGTTACGCCTGCAGCCCTTGATGCTGTCAATAGTCTGCCAACTATGGAGGAGCTGGATGCCGAACCAACATTAGAGGAACTCAGTAAGGTCATTGATAGCTTGGCCTCTGGCAAAGCACCAGGCAGTGATGGGATTCCTCCTGATTTAATCAAATGCTGTAAGAGCACGCTATTACATCCCCTGCATAGGATGCTGTGCCAGTGCTGGGAAGAGACAACTATTCCTCAAGACATGCGAGATGCCAAGATTGTAACACTGTATAAAAATAAAGGAGACAGAAGTGATTGCAATAACTACAGAGGCATCTCTCTTCTTAGTATTGTTGGTAAGGTTTTTGCCAAAGTCATCTTAATGCGACTACACAAGTTAGCTGAGCGCATATATCCAGAGGCACAGTGTGGATTCCAAGCTGGCAGATCAACAACAGACATGATCTTCTCTCTCCGCCAGCTTCAGGAAAAATCAAGAGAGCAGAAAAGACCATAATATATCGCCTTTATAGACCTCACAAAAGCATTCGACCTGGTTAGTAGGGATGGACTCTTTAAAATCCTCCTGAAAATAGGCTGCCCTTCTAAAATGCTGGAAATGATAAAGTCATTCCATGACGACATGAAGGGAACAGTCCAATATGCTGGAAGCACGTCACAGCCCTTTGATATACGAAGTGGCGTTAAACAAGGCTGTGTTCTGGCTCCGACCCTCTTCGGAATCTTCTTTGCCTTACTCTTGAAACATGCATTCAGAGATGCAACTGAAGGAATATGCCTTCACACTAGGTCAGATGGCCGTCTGTTTAATCTTTCAAGGCTGAAGGCAAAGACAAAAATCAGAAGGGTCACTATAAGAGACTTGTTGTTCGCTGATGATGCTGAAGTCGTCACTCAAAGCCAACAGGAGCTTCAGAGCTTGATGAATCGCTTCACTAAAGCATGCAAGGACTTTGGCCTCACAATAAGTCTAAAGAAAACGAATGTGCTGAGTCAGGATGTGGGTGCTGCACCAGTTATCACTATCGATAACTATGAATTGGCAGTGGTGCACCACTTCACTTACCTAGGGTCTACCATCAATGACAAACTCTCACTGGATACAGAAATCGACAGCCGCATTGGCAAAGCTGCAGCTACCTTTGCCCGCCTCACATCGCGTGTTTGGGGAAACTCTAAACTCACAATGAAGACCAAAGCTGCGGTATATAATGCCTGCGTCACCAGCACACTCCTATATGGCAGCGAGACCTGGACGACCTATGCTAAGCAAGAAAGAAGGCTCAATACCTTCCATTTGCGGTGTCTACGCCGCATCCTCGGCATCTTGTGGAAAGATAAAGTGACAAATGTCGAGGTGTTGTCACGTGCTGGCCTTCAAAGTATGTATACGCTGCTTAGACAGCGCAGACTTCGCTGGCTTGGCCATGTTCGCCGCATGGAAGATGGTCGCATCCCGAAAGATATCTTCTACGGACAATTAGCAGATGGCAAGAGAACAGTTGGGCGACCACAGCTGAGGTTCAAAGATGTGTGCAAGAGAGATATGAGGGCACTGGACATGGATCCAGCAACATGGGAGGATGAAGCTGCCGATCGCACTAAGTGGCGATGCTATTTACGGCACCACCTTAGATTGGGCGAAGAGAGGCTCACACAAGAAGCAGAGGTGAGGAGAAAACGGCAAAAGGAGCAACAGGAAAATAAGCAGCTGAGGGCTGCCACCTCAGGGGACACTGTTCTAGACAGAACATCGTAGGCCATATGTCGCATTTTTGTTAAATTTTTGAGATTATTCACTCAGATAGGTTTTAAAAAAAAAAAAATCTATCGAACAGATTTTTTTTCCCCCCGGTGGACAGGAATTGTTACGGTATTTTTTATAGACGCCGTCTGCTAGAGCGTGCAGTTTTCCGGATTGCAGCATTTAATATAATGTAAAGTATTATTAGGCTATTGAACGCTATGACGTGTTAGCGTTGGTTTGTCACGCACCGTGACCAAGAGACGGGACCCTTTCTTGTATGACCGTCGAACTGAAGAGACGTGTCCTTGTATTCTTATAGTGTCAGGCATGGAGTGCCACACAGTTATATTGTATTTAAGTATGGACATGGGTCAGTCCACTGTTACTATGAAAAGAGATAAAATGTTTCAGGTTAGTAATTGACTAAACCTAGGTCGGGATGAATTAACAGTCCTTATTAATTATATTTTTGGTACGCAACCAGACGATACGTCAAGGCCTAAAATGCCACCCCCTACAGACCCAAGTAGAACAGTCCCAACTAAGATGGTTTGGCCATGTCTGCAGAATGGGAGAAGATCGGCTACCACGACAAGCATGGGAAACAAAGAGCCAAGGATCCAGACCCCGAGGACGACCCAGAGTCCGCTGGGAAGACAACATTAGACAATCTTTGAAGGACCGAGGACTAGAATGGAACCAGGCCAGGAGGAAGACAGCCGATAGGATAGTCTGGCGCTCTCTCTTCCAAACCTCTACACCTCACGGTAGAAGGGGAACGACTAAGTAAGTAAGTAGTAAGTATTAATTATATTTTGCCAGACGCATAATCTCACTGTCGGTCGTTGGTTTTCACCAACCGCGCGTACATATAGTTATGACGTTCTGACTATAGTAATTCATATTACTGGACAAGGACTGATTTGCAGATAGATCATATACGACGTAGGATCTAAACTTAATATGTATTTTCTTCATGACTACCATGTATGGATTGTTTATGTGTGGAATCGATATATTAAATATGTGGACTCAATGAAGGACTTATCAAGTCAATGAACTTTGGACATTCAACTATCATTATGTTCATAATGTTTACTCACCTTCGCGTAACTTACTAACAACAGCACGATACAATAAATGAATGAAAAACAAGGAACAGATCGAAGCAATATATGGCCAGATATTAGTAACTGACTTTATTAGTAATATAAGACATGACCTAGTGTTAACAGTAGAAACCAGCCTGCAACAATTGCTGAAACGAACGACTGTTGTGTAAGAGAACACCCTTCAAACTTCTTTTAGAGCTGTCAATGAAAAGTCGCCACTCATCTGGTGTATAACTTACACCCATTTTGTTAACAAGACCTCCTACATTAGTACAAAACACAAGGTTGTTTTCTTTACAAAAGAATGGAATAAAACCTTGCTCTCTGCTGCGATAAAATGTAACCTTTGTTTCAGCAGTCAGTAATTTTTTTTCTTTCAATTTTGAAGCCAAAAGTTCTGAAGATTCCTTGGAGAGATGTAGATCTCGGATTAGATCATTTAGTTCAAGCTGGTCGAAGCGTTGAGCATCTGAAAAATCATCTTCGAAATCACTATCACTGTCACTTGTCGTTCCACATGCCACTGCTGTCTCATCTTCTAGCAGGGAATCCGAAATCTGACTGAAAGTTGGAATAGGTATGTCATCTCCGTGTGGAACAGGTCGCCAAGCAGAATCTAAATCTGGATATTTCCACTTTTTGTGATTTTTTTCCATTAATTCCCTTAATATTCACAACACAGAAATAACAGTCATCATAGTGGTTCTTGGGCTCTCTCCAAAACATTGGAATTCCAAATTTTAAACATTTTCTTTTCCCACAAGTCCACTGTCGCAGGTGTTCAACACATGTTTTGCAAACAATATGAGGAGCCCAAGACTTGTCCTGGTCACCTAGTTTTACTTTAAAGTAAGCAAAGTATGCCTTTTTCACAAAAACAGTAACATGCTTCCTATGTTCTTCTTTGAAAGTGTACTCTCCACAAATATAACAAAATAAATGCGGTGAAAGAAAACATGCTCTTCTTGAAGATGATGCCATTCTCTGTTAGAAGTGTAATAAAATAAGTAGCATACTAACATGCATGCAGTGGCTTAAAATCTAAAAAAGGCAATTCTGGGAAGATTCTTGGAAAATTGAAACTGAGAGTAAAGAAGCAGTTTTCTTTTGTAAAGGACTAGACAGCAATAGTTTTTTTTACATAGCCTTATATAGAAAATATTGTAATAATACAGGGTGACCCCCCCCCCCAAAAAAAAAAAAACGGGTCCGCGCGCGCACAAAAAGTGAGAATCTTTTGGCCAAATACCATCACTAACCAAGATCTGCTTACTCGTAGCAAGCAAGAGGACAGGCACACCATCATAGCTGGCAGACGCTGGAGCTGGGTTGGTCATGTCCTCAGAAGAGACCCCGATGCCATCACAAGAACAGCTATGCTTTGGACCCCTGAAGGAAAACGAAAGAGACGCCGACCAAAAACAACCTGGCGGAGGACTGTGGAGGCTGAGATGCAAAGAATGAACCAGAGTTGGGGCACTGTACGAAGGATGGCCACCGACCGAGCAAAGTGGAATCAATTTGTTGTTGCCCTACACGACGCCACTAGGCGTGATGGCCACTGACTGCTTTGACGGTCGGCGGCTAAGGATCAAAGAAGAAGAAGTATTAATGAAATACAAAAATGTCTGTATCTCAAAAACTAGAGCTGCTACAGACAAGTAAATGTGATATTTGGATTGAGCAGGTCTCATTTATGTACAATCAAGAGTAAAATGTTTGGCACCAAAAAAATTTTGTGTGTGTGTATTCAATCCTGCTTGTTTTATGGTCTACTCAAATAAAAACAAGCAAACAAAAATTCATTTCATGTTGTAAATGCGTTATTTAACGTAATAAGCTAAGAGCCCCAATCACACAGGAAAAACAGGAAACACTAAATAAATTCAGAACACTCATCAAACCCGTAAATTACGACACTTAGCTATCTCTCATGTCATCAACTTTTTTTTTTTTTTGTTTAAATAAAATTTTGCCTCGTTTTGGAGAAGCGCGTCCCGTTCAACCTAGCCGGTTATATTAGGGCGCATGTCCAAATATAAAAAACCTTTAGGTCAGGAGAATTAATTGTGTTCATGTCATCAACATGTTTTATTTGTGACGTACGTTATTTTCTATTTGCTCAAATGTCTCTCGGCGTTAAGCTTTGAGAGTATGCTGACAGAACCACCTAATAACCCATTTTTTACGTCACTATTCCTGTAACATTACATAATGTCATAAAATTAAAGCCCTAATCACACACAAAAAAGGATCATTAAGTAAAGTCAGAACACACAAATAATCCGTATATTTGCAAGCAATCTATTTCTTCATCTTCATTTCTTCAGATTTTCAGATACGAGTGTGACGATACTTTTGTGCGATCTCAAGTCCACTCCTTCAGGATTACATTACATTCCCGTGCGAGTGATATTTTCTTATTTTTCTCTCCCCCGTCATTATTATGTGGCATATTTTATGCACCATTATTTACTCTCTTTGCTGGATCTAGTAGGGTGAAGTCTCTAACACTCCACACCCCTACGGAAGTATCGGCCACGGGACTATCTTTAATTTTCACAGGTTTGCTTTCAAATGATCCCAGACAGAACTGTAATAACCCTTCATTCGTCTGGCTACATGTGATAGAGACGGTCATCTCTATTGATTCTTTTGAACGTGACGGTCCGTCACTGGACTCCCGATGGCCAGCGACTATCCCTATGTTTGCACAAGACGGGAGATAATGAGGTAATTGCTTCCGATGTACGTTCTGTATCGAGATTACAGATAAATCTGTCTGGAAACTCAAGATTTGCAGATGATAGCATCGGGGCAGTATCAGTGCACAACATTTGTTTGTGAAGATAGCACAAGACGCCGGCAAAAGTCTGACCCAACGATATTAAGAGGTCACGAGTGGATTTTAAATTTAATATTTTGAAACACGTGAGGGTATTTTTTGAATTTGAAGCACCCCTACCCACGTAGTGCTGAACGAGATTCGATTGGATTGGTTGATTTGAGAGACCGGAATATACAATGTTTCTCATTGGATAATTAGGCGGAAACACAGCTGGAATTTGAACTGAGGATTGTGAGATATAATGTAGTGAAATCAAAGTCAGTACACACACTACAGCGCAAACGTCAGCCTAGCGACTCCTAAAAGCCAGAAAGAGAAAGGAGACATTGGACTTAGAAATTCCACAACTATAAGTAACAGATCGATTATTGGGCAACTTAGAAATTTACAAGTAAACCCACATTTTTAATACAAGACTGGAAACTTAGGAATTTGATCACAAGTCATAGAGGCATTAAACAAATGTTTTTCCACGCCAGTGATTTCGCAGAACACCCGCCGTCAGAAAAATTAACTCTAATTTCCAGAAATAAGTGATTTTGAAGCATCTAATACAGAGCTGTATCCAGTCTAAATCTGTGCAAGGAGATTGTGTATTCCCAAAATTTTGGGGTAAGTGTAAACAATTTATTTACTAATGTAAATTTTACAAGTTTCTTGCTAAGTGGTTAAATAAGTGGCTGGCAACCTCAACATATGAATATAGTATATGCATGAACCACTACTGCAGGAGCTGGTGATTGTTTTGACTAGTCGTGCGGAAACCCGACAGCAGAGGTGACCCCAGGACTCCAACTGGAGCAGTAATGAGTGATGATTACCTCATGTGTGCCTCAAGTGTAGCATATCATTTTTGAGATGTATGTAACTCGTTAATGTTAGTTCAGGCACAAACCATATTCTCATTGTCCAAATACATTTTACCCGTTAATCCTCAGAGTAATAGTGGTGAATTTTAACCATCTTCTCGGAGTTACGTTGTGCGTGCTCGAGAATTAAATTCTTCGGAGAGTTTAACATTGGTGGGCGGACAACAGGAATTTGAGCCTGTTAGAGTGCTCCAAACAAATGTACTTCGCAGAGGGCATTTGTTTTTCTTTTTTTCTAAAATTCGTGGTTACAAGCAATCAGACGATTTGTGGTACTAACGTCGCTAGTGTGAGAGAAAAGCATCCACCCTAACCGCCTACAGTGGAAGAGAGTGTGGAGAAGGCTTTCGTCATCACATAATTTGTAACCACAGCTGCAGGACTCAGCTAGAGTTGAGTTTCTTGCAAAATAGGCGAAAGCACCGGCCTTTTGATAAATCCTTACTTACGTCTCCGTGACGAAAACTTTTATCTAAATTTCACCAATCTTTCCATATTTATTTTAACTGTTAAAGACTAATTCGTTATTAAAATTGTTACAGGTTGTTTTAAAACTAAACAATCATAGTCGCTTCAGTTGTATATGTATGAAAGCAAACGTATGAGCCAGAATATATATATATATATATATATATATATATATATATATATATATATATATATATATATATATATATATATATATATATATATATATATATATACCTAGACATATATTTACCTCTAAACAGAGCTATTACTTATAAGAGGGATTTCGTTGGATTACATCAACTGGGAGCTTGAACGGGCTAAACCATTGCTTAAATCCCCCCACAAAATGCGACGGACCAGATGTAATGCGTTAACAATTGTTCAGCCCAATGCAACATTGTTCGTGACTTCTGGAAATATCTTGTGAAACGTAAGTTTGATATGGGGCGCTTTCCATAAGTATAGCGTAAAATTAATATGAAATTATATTAATAATAGCGTAAAATTACGTCATTGGCGCATAATGTGCACAAGTAACAAGAGTGATGCTAACACTTTAAAGGTAAATATCATTCATATATGTTTTATTTAAACTACTGCTTGAATTGCAAGACAAACGTGTTAAAACGTTCAGATTTACAGAAAACTGGTCATCTACTGAAATGCGGCGAACAGAATACCTTAGCGCTATAAGTATGGAAAGCCAGCTTTTAAATAACTCATTCTGTATGTCCGCCGACAATACCGCATATTGTATGTTTGCATAACTTTGTGTTTGTCTTTATTTCAATTGCAGAATTACAGCAACACATAAAGTATGCCTAAATACAAAGGAAGAGAATGGAATCACGTCATAATAATTAAGGAAAACAAAAACAACAGTTTGCTAGAATGTGTTAACTGCAGCAGGCAGTTCTGGGCAAGCGCAAATCGAATGAAAGGCTCACAGGAATAAAATAAGTAAATGAAATTACTTTTAGTTTTAGCTGTCTAGTTTCTGTTTGACAGCATAACATGTTTCAATTGGAGATATATTTTCAGGTTTTGAAACATTTGACGCAGTGATGTAACTTATTTCAACGTACGGAAGTTTTACAGTACGCGTATTATACGTATTTTATCGTCAAAAATAGAATACACGTATCATACGTACGGTCGAACATTGCCGAAAAGTAAGGCCGTTTCCTGCAGACACCCTCTTGTTTCATTATACTTGATGATCTCGCGCCAGCTTACAAGTCTCAGGTCTTGTAAGTACATGTCTATACTGTCCGTCCACATTTGGCTTGTGTCTTGAATGTATTTAGTCTATAATTTCCTTGAGTTTCTATTAGCCAAGTGTGTGTTGTCTTTTTTTTTTAATAACACTTTGTTTGACATGGTGAAATTCCAAGCCTCGTGTACAACTTCTTTGGTGGCTTCTTCTGACATGTCTGGGAATGAGGTAATTGCTTCCGATGTACGTTCTGTATCGAGATTACAGATAAATCTGTCTGGAAACTCAAGATTTGCAAATGATAGCATCGGGGCAGTATCAGTGCACAACATTTGTTTGTGAAGATAGCACAAGACGCCGGCAAAAGTCTGACCCAACGATATTAAGAGGTCACGAGTGGATTTTAGATTTAATATTTTGAAACACGTGAGGGTATTTTTTGAATTTGAAGCACCCCTACCCACGTAGTGCTGAACGAGATTCGATTGGATTGGTTGATTTGAGAGACCGGAATATACAATGTTTCTCATTGGATAATTAGGCGGAAACACAGCTGGAATTTGAACTGAGGATTGTGAGATATAATGTAGTGAAATCAAAGTCAGTACACACACTACAGCGCAAACGTCAGCATAGCGACTCCTAAAAGCCAGAAAGAGAAAGGAGACATTGGACTTAGAAATTCCACAACTATAAGTAACAGATCGATTATTGGGCAACTTAGAAATTTACAAGTAAACCCACATTTTTAATACAAGACTGGAAACTTAGGAATTTGATCACAAGTCATAGAGGCATTAAACAAATGTTTTTCCACGCCAGTGATTTCGCAGAACACCCGCCGTCAGAAAAATTAACTCTAATTTCCAGAAATAAGTGATTTTGAAGCATCTAATACAGAGCTGTATCTAGTCTAAATCTGTGCAAGGAGATTGTGTATTCCCAAAATTTTGGGGTAAGTGTAAACAATTTATTTACTAATGTAAATTTTACAAGTTTCTTGCTAAGTGGTTAAATAAGTGGCTGGCAACCTCAACATATGAATATAGTATATGCATGAACCACTACTGCAGGAGCTGGTGATTGTTTTGACTAGTCGTGCGGAAACCCGACAGCAGAGGTGACCCCAGGACTCCAACTGGAGCAGTAATGAGTGATGATTACCTCATGTGTGCCTCAAGTGTAGCATATCATTTTTGAGATGTATGTAACTCGTTAATGTTAGTTCAGGCACAAACCATATTCTCATTGTCCACATACATTTTACCCGTTAATCCTCAGAGTAATAGTGGTGAATTTTAACCATCTTCTCGGAGTTACGTTGTGCGTGCTCGAGAATTAAATTCTTCGGAGAGTTTAACATTGGTGGGCGGACAACAGGAATTTGAGCCTGTTAGAGTGCTCCAAACAAATGTACTTCGCAGAGGGCATTTGTTTTTCTTTTTTTCTAAAATTCGTGGTTACAAGCAATCAGACGATTTGTGGTACTAACGTCGCTAGTGTGAGAGAAAAGCATCCACCCTAACCGCCTACAGTGGAAGAGAGTGTGGAGAAGGCTTTCGTCATCACATAATTTGTAACCACAGCTGCAGGACTCAGCTAGAGTTGAGTTTCTTGCAAAATAGGCGAAAGCACCGGCCTTTTGATAAATCCTTACTTACGTCTCCGTGACGAAAACTTTTATCTAAATTTCACCAATCTTTCCATATTTATTTTAACTGTTAAAGACTAATTCGTTATTAAAATTGTTACAGGTTGTTTTAAAACTAAACAATCATAGTCGCTTCAGTTGTATATGTATGAAAGCAAACGTATGAGCCAGAATATTATATATATATATATATATATATATATATATATATATATATATATATATATACTTGTATATATATATATATATATATATATATATATATATATATATATATATATATATATATATATATATATATATATATATATATATACCTAGACATATATTTACCTCTGTCACGGGACGCGAGTAAGTCTGCAATTAAATTCCTAAAACCTAATGGTAATATTTTGTCGGTAAATTTCTCACTGAATGAGTGTGTATTTCGACTTTCTATACTGATTGTCGGCACAGACATCGTTTTCATCAGTCGTGGAAAATTGACCAATTTTACAAGGAATGTTGACATAAGAATAGCCATCGCTCGGCGTGAGTCTTGTAAACGTAATAACATTCACCTGTAGAAAGTCATAAATGTCGCCCAACAGGGAGACATTACATAAACAGTCCATCGCCGGACGTCGCGGGTGTGTTTACACAAAGCCAGTAATACCCAATTATTATTTTGGCTAGTAATAGAACATAATGTGCAGTCGGCGACAGAAGGCCAAGTAATTTTACAATGAGTATTGTGGTCAGTCGTTCAGACAAAGTAATATTGGATTAAAGGAGACTGAAAGTCTGAGCCAGGGACAACATGAAAGCAGTATGAATACGAAATTATAACGAGAAGAACAACACTGTACGTGCCCCAAAAGACGAACGCAGACAAGTTGTCTCGGATAAGCAAAATATGAGAGCGACCATAGCAAAATAATACAGGAAATTTTACACAGTTTGAGGACGGAATGTCTGACTTTAGGAAAACAAACGAAATTTCACATGACACAGGAAGCGAACCCGAAAAATCGCCCTAGGCGATCCAGACGATATATAACCCAACTATATGCATTGCTTGGCATTGGTAAGAGAAACCATTCCGCCAACCAAGACTTGGGGTTCTAGATTTCACGAGAAAGAATCAAGACATTGTGTCAGTGAAATTCGTATAGGGACACCAAGGTTAGTGTAATATATTTTGTACTTTATCATTATTATGTCTTAACTTCATTCAGATAATAATATATACATATTTTCCATAAATATAACACTGTAAATACCAGTCACGTTTATTATAATATTATATTTCACACTAATAAGTACAGGTTGCAATAAACGCCATGCAAAGAATTATTATATTTGTAAGATTGCACAGTTTCCAGTAACTATAACGAAGTAAATACAAGACACTTTTATGTGGCCTTTTACATTACCGGTTAACCGTGCAGTAAACACCGCACAGCCCTTTCTTATAGTGATAAGATTTCACATACAAGACACTACAGGCGTAGCATAGTTTACGGGATACTTACAAAGGGTTCATTATTTTATCCATCACAGTGGTAGAGACAGGGACCATTTGAGATACTCATCCTTAGTCTACTACGTGGTTGGCGTTAATCACAGGACAAGCTTTAGAGTAGGGCCGACCGAGATACTGCGACGACACGCATCTCACACGTAATTAACGGCAACAACCTACCAATACTCCACGGGGGTCAGAAAGGAATTTACCAGGCGGTGAAGGGTCTTTCTATCATCGACTACCCACCCAAAAAGAAAGCAGAAAATACCCAGAAGGATTGCTGCATTTCTAAATAGCTGTCCTTTTGTAACCCCAGTGCCTACCAAATTTATCGAGATCCTAAATTACATGCAGTAATGGACAGATTCTCCCTGTACAATTGATGCACCAACAAATACGAATATACAACATATTTCCATCATCGTCACCACATAAGCAAAATACCAAGACAACAAAAGGACATCTGCATAACAGACGAAGTCTCACCCGCCTAACATTGTGTTCAACCTCACCCATGAATAAGACACCTCGGACGCTCGGGACAATGTCAACACAGGCATTGTGAAAGACAAAAATACAAGCCGTGGACACCTGGCGAAATCGAGTGAACCGTCCAATGTTATTGTAGGCAGACAAAGACTTGTCCATTGTGTTCAAACAACCAGAGTTTATTGACAGTTAGCAAGAGACCAAGAAACACAAGATATCCTTTTTGTTAGTATTTAGGAGTTACTTAAATTCATCATCATCACATAGGGTAGACTTTAGATTCATTTGTGTATTTTGCATTAACTAATATCTTTCTTCACAGGGATAGTTAATGTTATTTCTAGTTGCATTTGTATCAGTGTAATTGAATGTTGTTATATTTCAGAACATTAATAAATGTTGTAGTTGTGTTTACCAACACACGTTATCACATATATAGAGAAGGAACGAAAGTGTGCGAAAGAGACATACTGTTCTTCTTCTCTTTCTCTTCTGTTCACTCAGTGTAATAGGGGAGTGGGGGCTCGTTAGTATATAGAGGGGGAGATAGAGTGGTAGGAGGTATATGTCACGAGATCCAGAATCACTGGGGCTATATGCTGGGAATTCATCCCAAAGTCGTATATTCACCTTCTCCACTCCTGCTGCTCATCTTCAACCGGGTGCCAGGCGAATCTGAGCCATTGACAAAGCCGGCACCTCACAGATAACTCTCTTTGGTTACCCTCACAGGGGTAACTTTGTGACATAATTGTGGGCTGCAGTCCGGGATATACCTTGGGACTTGCCCTAGACTAAAACATTAAATAATTCTTTTTTGCAAATTTTGTAATAACCTATTCACTGTCTTCTATACTGTTCCTTATTCTACTTAGGTAGAGGGAAAGAACACAGAATAGAGTATTAGATAACTAGATATTCATATTAGATATTAAGATTAGATATTCATAGTATATTAAGAAAGACATTGACACATGTTAGAAGATTACACCGTATTAATTTATATGCACTTTATTACTGCATCTGGTTACCAATATTGATTTGTTGTCATCATTATAAATTTACCTGGATTTTTGGTAGTACCACGTGGGACTCGATCAAAAGGCATTGTTGAAGTCGGACGCTTTGAACGAGCGACCCGACATTGTGTATTCCTTTTGTTCACAAGTGGACAATAGCGACTAAGCCACTGAGACGAAACATTTTAGTATTGTTTTCTTGGTAGGCAGGCAGTTGATGGTCAGAGATATTTGACTGGTATTCTTAGCAAGCCTTAGAATTGTATTGCCAAGGTTTTCTTTACTATTGTCATTTACCTGTACGGCTGTAAAGGTTATAGCGAAGCATACGGGAAATTTGTTTTGGTTCTCCCTTTGGCCAAGGGCACAAATTTTTTCTTCGCCCTATATTTTTTTTCTCTCACATAATTTTGAGTAGCGATAGGCAGATTGAATTCTAGCTTGATCATGGAAGATTTGATGCAAATTCGCACTGCGATTATCCAGGAAGCAACTAGTTTAAAACTAGAAAAAGGAGAACTTATGGAATATGTGGAAAAAATGTTAACGGCGCACAAAGAAGAGAGAAAAGACAAACTTGCAGAGCAAGAGAGAAAAGATAAACTAGCAGCAGAAGTAGAGCAAAGAAGATTGACATTAGCAGCGGAGAAGGAGGAGAGAGAAGCCAAGAAATTAGAAGCTGAGAGAGAGAGAGAGGCCGAGTATAGGAGATTCAAGGCAGAGTTAGAGAGAAATAAGGCAGAGAGAGAGCACGAACTTCGGATGAAGAGGTTGCTTAAAGCATTTGAACTATCCACAAGAGTTGAACCAGAAATATGTATTTCGGCCCATGAAGTGGCAGACGAGCTATCATATCGCCTAGAGGACACACCATCTTCGCCTTGCATTACGACATATGCAAAGAAATCTGCAGGAGAAACTGATTACGAGAAGGGCGCAGTTGACCGGTATCAGGGGAAGAAAGACAACTTGCTTTGCAATCCACATAGACAGGAAACTCAACACAACTCCTTTTCTCAGAACCAGAGGCAAGGGGAAAAATGGTGCCGGTATTGTCGCATGAAAAATCACTACACCAGTGAGTGCCGAAAACGCCCTCCTCTCCATCGCTTGGCGTATATAGAAACCCGAACAATGAAGGACAAAGAGTCCCGGAGAAAAGAGGGGGAAAAATCACACCCGGCGGTAGTTAATTCAATGGATTCCAGACACCGATGCAGAGATAACGGAAAGTTATTAAAAGGCACAGAAGAACCCACTCTAATTGCGAGCGGTACCTTCGATGGATCTTGCAAGGGGACTTCGAATAAAACAATTTCACCTGGCATCACAGGGAAGAAGAAAACAGGCACTTGTCTCCTGACATCAGGAGAACAATTATTACCTTACTCCACCGGCCCTTCTACGTGGAAAGAAGCGACCGGACAGGAACGGGCATTCGCTATTATCCACGGAAATAGACAGTTGCACACATCGCCTAAGTCTGCCTTTACCCAAGACGAGGAAAAGTCAGATCCTACCACTTTTAAAACTTACGGAGAGAAATGTGTGCCTTTAGAAGGTATAACAACACATACGATTATCGGGACAGGGTGGACGACGGACACGGAGGCACCCCCCGACTCTCTTCAAAAGGAGGTAGAAGAGGATTATGAGGAGAAAAGTGTGGTAGAGCCGGCGGGGATACAGCAGCTCAACACCCATGGGACTCCGATTCTATATGTAGGCGAGACAAAAACTAAGCGGATAGAGAGAAGGAAAGACACCAGGCGACACAAGAGGAAACAGCTTGGTGTACGCGCTTTATGCAAGGCACAGCGCAGATGCGCGAAATTTACAACACACTGTACCCGATATAAATGGACAGATGGGTTGCACCGTATCTTGAATTATGACCATTCCACGGGCAAGATACACAAGATACGTAATAAGGACAAACAAGGGCCAACTTTGATCCGTCGTCGGATTCAAAGATTGGTTAGCAGAAGAAAGAAGTGGGGAAACATTTTTTATTTCGACAGAGCGAAGAAAGACACACTGAGAGTTAGTGTCAATAAGAATGGACCACTCAAAAGAAAGAAGAGGTTTAAACCTGGCAACGAATATTACAAGGACCCTAATGCAAAGGGGCGGCAAAGGAAAAGTGATATTGTAGGGACGGCGACTAGCGCCAGGATTCCCTCGGAACACAACGTTGTCAATAGAGAAAGAGCGGAAGAGGTATTCGATTCCAGGCTGGAATTCGATTCGAAACTCAGTTCTAGACTGGTTAGACCAGAACAATTGAGTGATGGAACTGTGGAAATTCAGTTCACAGGTAACGGCGATCCTCCATTGATGGCGGCTATCGCCCGGACTCCCATTGAAGGCAGATATGTCAAGGGAGAACTACGAACGGCAGTTTTAAATGATCATACATACGAAGTCATTTTAGGCTACAAATATGTGAGTTTAGGAGACACTCGTCAATCAAGAGTCACAGCTGCAGTGCAGACAAGTGACCAAGCGAAGGAGAAGAGACAAGGAGACGAGGTTCACTTCCATCCGCAAGAGCTGAGACAAGCTCAAATGAACGATAAATCGGTAGAACCGTGTTTTAAGAAGAGACTGAAGGGAGACAATCCACCAGAACCAGGAGACTGCTTTAAACAGCAAGGACAACTCCTTAGGAAAGTAGAAAAGCGCGGATATGAGTATAAGCAACTGGTAGTACCAGCACGATATAGATTTTATATCTTAGGTATGGGACATGCTAGTGAATCTAGTGGTCAGGTCAGACAATACATCACTACGCAAAGAATCACCCACCATTATTATTGGCAGGGAATCGCAGGGGACATGGATCAATTTATCCGATCAGGTCCTGAATGCCAGAGAGGGGCATCAAATCATGGGAAAAGTGAGGAAGCCACTGTTAAGGGAAACAGACTACGTATGAAGAAGAGGAGGCGTCAACATGACGGAGAATATAATACGACTGGTCCTAAGTGTGAGCTAGAGATAGGCAAACAAGTTTTACTGTTTATGCATAGTAAACAGAACAGGTTACTGATTGGATGGCACGGGCCATACGCAATGGTCGAGAAGGCATCTCGAACCAATGATAAGATTCCAATGGAGAATCAGCTGGAAATATATAATATTATTCTGCTAAAGAGATACTTAGCCAGACACATAACTGAAGCGGCCAACTTCAGGACACGAGCAGCCACAAAGCATTTGAATAAAGGAAATCCGAACTCAGCACTGCAGCCCAATGCGGCTAGACAGTCATCTGCAGGTGTGCAGAAAATCACAACACACTCTACGAACGTAGTCGAGCAGGGGCGACAACTCTTGACTACGGTCACGATATTGAAACAGGAAAGGGAGCAGCTCTTTATAGCTGATGCAGGAGAAGCAACTGAGGAAGATTGCGAGAAGAACGATTTGAACGAGGAGAAGGATGGTGGAAACGAGGAAGATGAGGAGGATAGTGATAGCGAGGAGATAACATCAGCCGACAATAGGGAATGTAAAATGCATCCTGACTCGCAGGAGTCTTCCCAAGCTAAGACTTCGTGTGGGGGACATATGTCACGGGACGCGAGTAAGTCTGCAATTAAATTCCTAAAACCTAATGGTAATATTTTGTCGGTAAATTTCTCACTGAATGAGTGTGTATTTCGACTTTCTATACTGATTGTCGGCACAGACATCGTTTTCATCAGTCGTGAAAAATTGACCAATTTTACAAGGAATGTTGACATAACAATAGCCATCGCTCGGCGTGAGTCTTGTAAACGTAATAACATTCACCTGTAGAAAGTCATAAATGTCGCCCAACAGGGAGACATTACATAAACAGTCCATCGCCGGACGTCGCGGGTGTGTTTACACAAAGCCAGTAATACCCAATTATTATTTTGGCTAGTAATAGAACATAATGTGCAGTCGGCGACAGAAGGCCAAGTAATTTTACAATGAGTATTGTGGTCAGTCGTTCAGACAAAGTAATATTGGATTAAAGGAGACTGAAAGTCTGAGCCAGGGACAACATGAAAGCAGTATGAATACGAAATTATAACGAGAAGAACAACACTGTACGTGCCCCAAAAGACGAACGCAGACAAGTTGTCTCGGATAAGCAAAATATGAGAGCGACCATAGCAAAATAATACAGGAAATTTTACACAGTTTGAGGACGGAATGTCTGACTTTAGGAAAACAAACGAAATTTCACATGACACAGGAAGCGAACCCGAAAAATCGCCCTAGGCGATCCAGACGATATATAACCCAACTATATTCATTGCTTGGCATTGGTAAGAGAAACCATTCCGCCAACCAAGACTTGGGGTTCTAGATTTCACGAGAAAGAATCAAGACATTGTGTCAGTGAAATTCGTATAGGGACACCAAGGTTAGTGTAATATATTTTGTACTTTATCATTATTATGTCTTAACTTCATTCAGATAATATATACATATTTTCCATAAATATAACACTGTAAATACCAGTCACGTTTATTATAATATTATATTTCACACTAATAAGTACAGGTTGCAATAAACGCCATGCAAAGAATTATTATATTTGTAAGATTGCACAGTTTCCAGTAACTATAACGAAGTAAATACAAGACACTTTTATGTGGCCTTTTACATTACCGGTTAACCGTGCAGTAAACACCGCACAGCCCTTTCTTATAGTGATAAGATTTCACATACAAGACACTACAGGCGTAGCATAGTTTACGGGATACTTACAAAGGGTTCATTATTTTATCCATCACAGTGGTAGAGACAGGGACCATTTGAGATACTCATCCTTAGTCTACTACGTGGTTGGCGTTAATCACAGGACAAGCTTTAGAGTAGGGCCGACCGAGATACTGCGACGACACGCATCTCACACGTAATTAACGGCAACAACCTACCAATACTCCACGGGGGTCAGAAAGGAATTTACCAGGCGGTGAAGGGTCTTTCTATCATCGACTACCCACCCAAAAAGAAAGCAGAAAATACCCAGAAGGATTGCTGCATTTCTAAATAGCTGTCCACGTGAAATTTAATGATCTGAAGTGGCAGTCGCCAACGGATGATTTTTACAACAAGTGCCTTTGAGAAATTTAATGATCTGAAGTGGCAGTCGCCAACGGATGATTTTTTACAACAAGTGCCTTTGAGAAACTATGATCAAAAGCTGCAAGAGCAGACGGGAGATTTTGTAACCCCAGTGCCTACCAAATTTATCGAGATCCTAAATTACATGCAGTAATGGACAGATTCTCCCTGTACAATTGATGCACCAACAAATACGAATATACAACATATTTCCATCATCGTCACCACATAAGCAAAATACCAAGACAACAAAAGGACATCTGCATAACAGACGAAGTCTCACCCGCCTAACATTGTGTTCAACCTCACCCATGAATAAGACACCTCGGACGCTCGGGACAATGTCAACACAGGCATTGTGAAAGACAAAAATACAAGCCGTGGACACCTGGCGAAATCGAGTGAACCGTCCAATGTTATTGTAGGCAGACAAAGACTTGTCCATTGTGTTCAAACAACCAGAGTTTATTGACAGTTAGCAAGAGACCAAGAAACACAAGATATCCTTTTTGTTAGTATTTAGGAGTTACTTAAATTCATCATCATCACATAGGGTAGACTTTAGATTCATTTGTGTATTTTGCATTAACTAATATCTTTCTTCACAGGGATAGTTAATGTTATTTCTAGTTGCATTTGTATCAGTGTAATTGAATGTTGTTATATTTCAGAACATTAATAAATGTTGTAGTTGTGTTTACCAACACACGTTATCACATATATAGAGAAGGAACGAAAGTGTGCGAAAGAGACATACTGTTCTTCTTCTCTTTCTCTTCTGTTCACTCAGTGTAATAGGGGAGTGGGGGCTCGTTAGTATATAGAGGGGGAGATAGAGTGGTAGGAGGTATATGTCACGAGATCCAGAATCACTGGGGCTATATGCTGGGAATTCATCCCAAAGTCGTATATTCACCTTCTCCACTCCTGCTGCTCATCTTCAACCGGGTGCCAGGCGAATCTGAGCCATTGACAAAGCCGGCACCTCACAGATAACTCTCTTTGGTTACCCTCACAGGGGTAACTTTGTGACAACCTCTAAACAGAGCTATTACTTATAAGAGGGATTTCGTTGGATTACATCAACTGGGAGCTTGAACGGGCTAAACCATTGCTTAAATCCCCCCACAAAATGCGACGGACCAGATGTATTGCGTTAACAATTGTTCAGCCCAATGCAACATTGTTCGTGACTTCTGGAAATATCTTGTGAAAGGTCCCTTAAGGTAGAAGTGTCATTAATCTTCTATTTACATCTCCGCCAAGAGTAATCTTGCGCGCAGGTAGATACACTGGAAGCCAATATTAGATACTCTTAAGTTTTGGCCACTGTTGGACCACTACTGCAAAGCAGGGGAGGCAATCCGTGAGAGTAAAATACGCGTATTATACGTTTTTTATGGCAAAAAATAAAATCCGCATATAATACGTTATTGTACGTAAAATTAATATGCGTAAGTTTGATATGGGGCGCTTTCCATAAGTATAGCGTAAAATTACGTCATTGGCGCATAATGTGCACAAGTAACAAGAGTGATGCTAACACTTTAAAGGTAAATATCATTCATATATGTTTTATTTAAACTACTGCTTGAATTGCAAGACAAACGTGTTAAAACGTTCAGATTTACAGAAAACTGGTCATCTACTGAAATGCGGCGAACAGAATACCTTAGCGCTATAAGTATGGAAAGCCAGCTTTTAAATAACTCATTCTGTATGTCCGCCGACAATACCGCATATTGTATGTTTGCATAACTTTGTGTTTGTCTTTATTTCAATTGCAGAATTACAGCAACACATAAAGTATGCCTAAATACAAAGGAAGAGAATGGAATCACGTCATAATAATTAAGGAAAACAAAAACAACAGTTTGCTAGAATGTGTTAACTGCAGCAGGCAGTTCTGGGCAAGCGCAAATCGAATGAAAGGCTCACAGGAATAAAATAAGTAAATGAAATTACTTTTAGTTTTAGCTGTCTAGTTTCTGTTTGACAGCATAACATGTTTCAATTGGAGATATATTTTCAGGTTTTGAAACATTTGACGCAGTGATGTAACTTATTTCAACGTACGGAAGTTTTACAGTACGCGTATTATTCGTATTTTATCGTCAAAAATAGAATACACGTATCATACGTACGGTCGAACATTGCCGAGAAGTAAGGCCGGTTCCTGCAGACACCCTCTTGTTTCATTATACTTGATGATCTCGCGCCAGCTTACAAGTCTCAGGTCTTATAAGTACATGTCTATACTCTCCGTCCACATTTGGCTTGTGTCTTGAATGTATTTAGTCTATAATTTCCTAGAGATTCTATTAGCCAAGTGTGTGTTGTCTTTTTTTTTTTTTTTAATAGCACTTTGTTTGACATGGTGAAATTCCAAGCCTCGTGTACAACTTCTTTGGTGGCTTCTTCTGACATGCCTGGGAATACGGTGGTTAGATTCTTCTTCCTATCCGCAAAGCCCCCTCACCCTCCCCTCACTGCCCCTGAAAACACATGGCATGTTTATTATTATTATAACAAATGTAAAAGAGTATCTTAGCGTTGATGGAGAGATAAGAAAAATCAAGCTATTATCTTAGCGCTGATGAAGAGATAAGAAAAAATCAAGCGATTATCTTTGCGCTGATGGAGAGATAAGAAAAATAAGCAATTATCTTTACGCTGGTGGAAAGATAAGAAAAATCAAGCCATTATCTTAGCGCTGATGGAGAGACAAGTAAAAAGCGATTATCTTAGCGCTGATGGAGAGATAAGAAAAATAAGCGATTATCTTAGTGCTGATGGAGAGATAAGAAAAATCAAGCGATTATCTTAGCGCTGATGGAGAGATAAGAAAAATAAGCGATTATCTTAACGCTGATGGAGAGATAAGAAAATGAAGCGAGTATCTTAGCGCTGATAGAGAGATATGAAAAATGAGCGAGTTTCTTAGCGTTGATGGAGAAATAAGAAAAATAAGCGAGTTTCTTAGTGCTGATAGAGAGATAAGAAAAATGAGCGAGTATCTTAGTACTGATGGAAATATAAGAAAAATAAGCGAGTATCTTAGTGCTGATAGAGAGATAAGAAAAATGAGCGAGTATCTTAGTGCTGATGGAGAGATAAGAAAAATCAACGAGTATCTTAGTGCTGATGGAGAGATAAGAAAAATAAGCGATTGTCTTAACACTGATGGAGAGATAAGAAAAATAAGCGATTATCTAAGTGCTGATGGAAAGACAAGAAAAATCAAGCGATTATCTTAGCGCTGATGGAGAGATGAGAAAATTAAGCAAGTAAGCGAGTATCTTAGCGCTGATGGAGAGATATGAAAAATGAGCGAGTTTCTTAGCGTTGATGGGAGAAATAAGAAAAATAAGCGAGTTTCTTAGTGCTGATGGAGAGATAAGAAAGATGAGCGAGTATCCTAG
>JAMPIV010017941.1:505000-562774 GCA_024509875.1 Oreohelix idahoensis
GTTCCATTGACATGTACCACACGAGAAGTTAACAAGAATGATTTTTGGACTTCTATGAATGATCGCTCAGACTTGTCCCACGATGTCAGGATCGCCAGCAGCAATTCGAAATCTGTGTCCCCGATGGACAAGGGCGAAGATGAGAGTGACGAAGATAAAGCAGAAGAAGTAGACGATATCAGAATGCAGAAACAATCTGAAACTCACGATGAGGTAAGTACTTCTGGTATGTTTGGAAATGTTTTGTATAGAGTACGTACATGATACATTATTATGTACATGTTAACGTGCATATTGTGTATTCAGCAAAGGGGTGGGAAGTGTTAGAGAATTCATTATACTAAGTCCAGCTTTATGAGGTGGGGGTGACCATTTCCTTTTCTCGCTACCTTTGCAATCCCTAGCTTAAGAGCAGAATCATCTACCGATTTACAGCTGGGTAGACTGGAGGACTCTACCGGGTTTCGAACCTAGAACCCTGAAACTATGCCACGAGAGGCTATCCAATGAAAAGATAAGACTTATCAGCACACTTCCTTTGACAATGCTCACATTTTGTAATTAGAATGTTTTGGCTTGAGTGAATTTGAGTTTCATGAGGACTATGATAAGCAGACAAATACCACTGGAAGGACTGTGATAAGCAGACAAATACCACTGGAAGGACTATGATAAGGGATCTGAATGGCTAAGAGGTATGGCGTCCGCCTCGAATTCCAAGTAAAGGGAATCTACTTTATGGAAATTATTTTCAGAACCTGTGGTCCTAATGATGTCAAAAAAAAAAATTGGAGGCCTCTTGTGTAAGCTGCGCACGTTAAAAATCCCACGGCAGTTGGAAATCTTAAAGAGTAGGCCATACGGCCGCTGCCCTGGTGAAATGTAAAACATATATACACACACTGGGATACTCGCCGGTGCTACGGAGTTCGTGCACTGTGCTGAGATCTTCTATGTGTGATCTAAGGGAAGAGATCGGAGCACTGATGGAGTTGACCGTGTACAATGAAGAAAGTCCTTAAAACGAAAACAAAACAAAAAGGACTATGGTATTGGCCTTGTTACGGACTTGATCAGATCTTTATGGTATTGGCATTGTTACGGACTTGATCAGATCTTTATGGTATTGGCATTGTTACGGACTTGATCAGATCTTTATGGTATTGGCATTGTTACGGACTTGATCAGATCTTAATGGTATTGGCATTGTTACGGACTTGATCAGATCTTTATGGTATTGGCATTGTTACGGACTTGATCAGATCTTTATGGTATTGGCATTGTTACGGACTTGATCAGATCTTTATGGTATTGGCATTGTTACGGACTTGATCAGATCTTTATGGTATTGGCATTGTTACGGACTTGATCAGATCTTTATGGTATTGGCATTGTTACGGACTTGATCAGATCTTTATGGTATTGGCCTTGTTACGGACTTGATCAGATCTTAATGGTATTGGCATTGTTACGGACTTGATTAGATCTTTATGGTATTGGCATTGTTACGGACTTGATCAGATCTTTATGGTATTGGCCTTGTTACGGACTTGATTAGATCTTTATGGTATTGGCATTGTTACGGACTTGATCAGATCTTTATGGTATTGGCCTTGTTACGGACTTGATCAGATCTTAATGGTATTGGCATTGTTACGGACTTGATCAGATCTTTATGGTATTGACCTTGTTACGGACTTGATTAGATCTTTATGGTATTGGCATTGTTACGGACTTGATCAGATCTTTATGGTATTGGCCTTGTTACGGACTTGATCAGATCTTTATGGTATTGGCCTTGTTACGGACTTGATCAGATCTTTATGGTATTGGCATTGTTACGGACTTGATCAGATCTTTATGGTATTTGCCTTGTTACGGACTTGATTAGATCTTTAAATTGGCATTGCTCATCACGTAATCCGATTCTACTGCTGTTCTTATTATCATCTCAAAAAGTTGGACATCATTGCAATGCTGCTGGAGCTTTTCTTGGTCGCTTTCGGCAAGTTAATTAGGTTGTGTAAGTGTTCGAACTGCCTGTTGTGTCGATCTAACTCAGTGTGTCTCAAGCGGTGTGCCGCGGCACATTAGTGTGCCGCCGCGCCTATCAAAGTGTGCCGCAAAAAATTTTGTAAATTTATTACATGAAGTATATTTTTAGCCGCGGTAGCATAGTGGTTAGTGCACTGGCTTCCTAGCGCAGTGGTCTATGGTTCGATCCCCAGATGAGGCGGAAAAATTTTTAGGCCACAAACGGCTCCTGGGTCGACCCAGCCCCAAATGGGTACCAGAGCTACTTCTGGGAAGGTTAAGGCGGCCGGCGTGATGCCGACCACATCACCCCTCGTGTGCCGACGGTCAAGATAATATGGGCCTAACACCATATTCCCAATATGCCTAAATGGGCGTGTAACGGGTTCCTTTACCTTACCTTTATGTAATATAAAACTGATCTTACAGCTTGAATTCATTCAATGACAGTTGGAGCTATTAACTGCTTTGAATAACAATAGATATACTTCAAAATTATTTTAAACAGTTAAAAAAAAAAATGGAGAGTGTTCTTTATTCTAAAGTACCCACAAATTAGTGTATTTAATTTAGTATACATCACTGTAATTTTTTATTCAGGCGTGGGGTCAGATGGGTGTTTAGTGTGCAAATAGGTTGAGAAACACTGATCTAACTGTTTAAATCTTTCGTTATGGAAATTCTTTGCAGTATCTTCAAATGGAAGGACGAAAATTACTCAGACTGTATCCTAAGCTTATTGTGGCGATTCTTGTCGAACTAGATTTTGCCAATGTCCTGACACTTCTGGTTCATAACTGTAACCAGGTGCGAGTTACTATAAGAATATCTGATTAGGGTTCACAACATCTGGGTCTAAAACATACACACACAAAATAGAAAGAAAATGAGAATAAATGCGGCAAGAGATTGCCAGATTACACATAGAGAATCACCCCTGTAAGATTTGGACTCACATGACTTGGAGCAGGGGCGGATTGGTCGTTGGACATTTCTGACGCTGTCCAAAGGCCCACAAAAGTAGTAAGGTCCGCGCTCCCCTAGACATTTAGAATCAGTAATCCATATGGAATCGGTAATCAGGGGCCCATGATTCTTTTTTGCACAGGGACTCCGAGTACTGTCAGTCCGCCCCTGATTGGGAGCAATATAAACACGAAGGTTAAGGAGCAAACAGTGATATCAAAACAAGAGTACTGTGGCGTTGGCTTTTGCACGCCACATACGAGAATGCATGATGATGACTGGGGTGCTGGTGGCGCGGCACTATTGTGTACTGTAGCCGTACGAGCTGGGCGTATGACGTGCGAATGTTTGGCGTAGTAACTGGAGCCTTATGTGTTTACCCCTTTGATGGGAAGGCTATGTCCGAATCGTGTTCCAAGAGGAACTCATTTTAAAGTGTCTGATCAGTGTCATGAAGTGTACTTAAATTACCGGATATGTTGATTGAATCTATTAAGGCCTGTTGGAAATTATGATGTCATATGTGGATTCGGTGTGTAAAATAAATATGGAAAATACCAATGGAATTTGGCAGTCAGGATTATTAACATTATGTTGGCTATTTTCAAAGCCTTTATTTGCATTGATGTGGCACGTTGATGAATGAGCCTTCCGGGCCATATAATTGCTAACCCTAGACAACTGAATGTAAACGAGCATAACATGGACTTCATTTATGGTAAATCCGACGCCACATGTACACAAAGTAAAGAAATATTTATTGCATTTGAAAATATGTGGAAATCAACAGAAATCAAATCCAATACAAAACTAAGGATATTCAACTCGAATGTCAAGGCAGTCTTATTGTATGGCTGTGCAAAATGGAAAACAACAAAAACGACAATCACGAAGCTACAGATGTTCATGCAATTGGTGCTTGTGTAGAATAGAAAGATGAAGATGGCACGACAAGATCACGAATGTGGAACTGATTGAAAAAGGCAGACAAATATCACTGGAACAAAATGTCGGTAAAAGACGATGACGTTAGATATGCCACATATTGAAGCCAGCAGCTGAAAGCATTACAAGAGCGGTGCGAGCGGTGCCACCTCATGGGCGGCCATCACTATCGAAATTTAAAAACAGCTACAGAAATTATAATGTGCTCCACGTCAATAGAATAAAACTGGCCCTCATAAAAGAACAATACAGTACGGCACGGGGGGAGGGGGAAGGGGAGGGACTGCCAAAATGAGACCTCGCCCCACCTTAAAAAATTCCTGGGACCATCTCTGTAATACAGTCCTTGTTGTGAAATCCCCAGAAAGAGGATGACCTAAATATAGACAAAGAAGAAATTTTAAGGCAGTTCTTTACTCTATGATAACGTGATAATATATTAATGTTCTTTCTTGCTTGTTTTGTACTCTACTGCGTTTTTTAATAATTTTTTTTAAATTACCGGGCACATACAGTGCACTCCGGATAAGTGGACACCGCTTAGGCCATCTAAAATACTTCAGCTTATCCGAAATTCGGTGTATCGGAAGTTTGTACCAAAGAAGACTTCTGGCCGGGACCTGCAAAATTGCTACATCTTAACCGAAATTCGGCTTAAGGCGAGTTCCGCTTATCTGGACTGCACTGTATTTTACTATTTCATGTTGTAACTGCGTGACGTAACGTAATAAACAGAGATAAACAAATCAGATAAACGGGAGCACTAAGTCAGGTCAGAACACACTTCGTCTGCGTGATTGTATCACTGCTCTGTGGTCGATTTTGGCAGTGACTATGAAGCAAGTAAAAAGCATAAGTCATAAATATGGATTGGACATTAACATCGAGAAAACGAAAACTACGATAATTAGCAACACAGCCGATGAGCCAACATTAAAGATAAGCTTAAATGGGAAAATCCCGGAACAAGTCACGAGTGTCTCATATCTTGATCTTATAATAACAGAAGATGACAGATGCGAAACAGAAATCAAGAAGAGAATATGAATGGTCAATGCTACATTCAACAACACGAGACAAGTACTAACATCTAACCATCTAACTCACAAATACAAGCTGAGAATCGTCAAAAGCTATATATATTCTTCATTATTGTATGGTGTAAACACTGGACAATAAACAAGCAAACAGAAGAAAGAACCGAGACCTTTGAGATGTGGATATATAGAAGAACGGGGCAGGTCTCATGGAAAGAGAAGAAAACAAATAAAGATGTCAAAGAAAACGTAGTGATGAAAAAAGAATTAATGAAGGAGATGAAAATGAGATAACTAAAATATTTTGGCCATGTAAAACGACATAACACCTTACTGAAGACCATAATAAAAGGCAGAGTTGAAGACAAACGTGCACGAAGAAGGCTGCGCTATAAATGGGATGATGACATCATGAGATGGACAGGAAAGAGTCTATCAGAGTGCACCATGAAGACAAGAGATGGACAGGAAAGAGTCTATCAGAGTGCACCATGAAGACAAGAGATGGACAAGAAAGAGACTATAAGAGTGCACCATGAAGACAAGAGATGGACAGGAAGGAGTCTATCAGAGTGCACCATCAAGACATGAGATGGACAGAAAGGAGTCTATCAGAGTGCACCATCAAGACATGAGATGGACAGGAAAGAGTCTTTCAGAGTGCACCATGAAGACAAGAGATGGACAGGAAAGAGTCTTTCAGAGTGCACCATGAAGACAAGAGATGGACAGGAAAGAGTCTATCAGAGTGCACCATCAAGACAAGAGACGGACAGTAAAGAATCTATCAGAGTGCACCATGAAGACAAGAGATGGACAGGAAAGAGTCTATCAGAGTGCACCATCAAGACAAGAGATGGACAGGAAAGAGTCTATCAGAGTGCACCATGAAGACAAGAGATGGACAGGAAAGAGTCTATCAGAGTGCACCATAAAAACATGAGATGGACAGGAAAGAGTCTATCAGAGTGCACCATGAAGACAAGAGATGGACAGGAAAGAGTCTATCAGAGTACACCATCAAGACAAGAGATGGACAAGAAAGAGTCTATCAGAGTGCACCATCAAGACAAGAGATGGACAGGAAAGAGTCTATCAGAGTGCACCATCGAGACAAGAGATGGACAGGAAAGAGTCTATCAAAGTGCACCATCAAGACAAGAGATGGACAGGAAAGAGTCTATTAGAGTGCACCATCAAGACAAGAGATGGACAGGAAAGAGTCTATCAGAGTTCACCATGAAGACAAGAGATGGACAGGAAAGAGTCTATCAGAGTGCACCATCAAGACAAGAGATGGACAAGAAAGAGTCTATCAGAGTGCACCATCAAGACAAGAGATGGACAAGAAAGAGTCTATCAGAGTGCACCATCAAGACAAGAGATGGACAAGAAAGAGTCTATCAGAGTGCACCATCAAGACAAGAGATGGACAGGAAAGAGTCTATCAGAGTGCACCATCAAGACAAGAGATGGACAGGAAAGAGTCTATCAGAGTGCACCATCAAGACAAGAGACAAGAAAGAGTCTATCAGAGTGCACCATCAAGACAAGAGATGGACAGGAAAGAGTCTATCAGAGTGCACCATCAAGACAAGAGACAAGAAAGAGTCTATCAGAGTGCACCATCAAGGCAAGAGACAGAAGACCTTGGAGACCCATTGCAGCTGACCTTCGATGTGAAAATGGTACTTGATGATAATAATGAACTCTGGTTTTTTTTTTTTTTGTCTTCCTCTTGACAAAGTTGACAAGCAGTTTTAAACACTGACTTGTAGTTGGAATCAGTGAGGTAGTCAGGCAGCAAAACTTTCAAGTTTTCCGAGGCTGCCAAATCAGTGAAAACCAGTACTCCGAAAAATCTCACTGACAGGATATGTACAATATGTACAAGAAATTGACGCAGAAACAATTGTGGTATTAGTACATAAAGTGCAACTGAGCGGTGGAAACGTCAAAAAGAGAAGACCAGAAAGAAGCAAAGGAAAAGAAGACAGTAAAAATAATCCCCATCACCCCCTCCCTCCCCCCCCCCTTTCAGCTCCCCAAGGAGCATAGACCTTCAATAAACATATCTCAAGTCTTCCTGTACTGTGCCATCAGATCCATGCCTTTTCATGTATTCCGCATTTCTATAATTTATGTCCCCATTTCTCATCTCCATGTGTGTTTTTTTGTGTCTCTCTCTTGCTCTTTTACCATGGCAATTTTAGAAGAAGGACCGTCTGGTAATGCTATCAACATGTTTCCTCAGTGTGTATCCTATCTATCTCCAGCGTCTTCCTCTCATCTCTTGTTCTACTGGCACTTACTTGGCTCTTGTCATCAGTTCCGCTTTGGTGATCTTGTCGTTTCAATTCAATCCAGAAAAAAGCATTGCACGAAAAAGAAAGTAATAATCACAGCAAGAAATAATGATCTCAGACAAAGTGTGAACATTCCGACAATAATATAGTTAAATGCAGAACGTTCTGAAAAATAATAATAATAAAATCAAACGATATTCACGTGTAAAATGAATTCTAAACTCTGAGACACCAGAATCACCAGGTGTGTTGGCCATGTGGGAAACGCCAAAAAAATATTGCTTGAAGCCATAACGCAGATTCTTACCTGTTCCTACGAGAGAAGTCGAGCTACGCTGTTTGCCAAACTAGGCACAAATAATAGTCTGTGATTCACAGGAAAGAAATCTCATCACGTTTGATGATACGAGTAGTTTCGAGAAAAGTGAAAATGTAGGCATGCAGCACAAATGTTGTTGTTGTTTTTGATCCAGCTGTGCTTGGGCATTAGCCCTTCGGCCCAATAACATGTAGCAATTTCATTTCCATGGCATTGTGAAAGTGGGGTGCCTGTGGACTTTCCTTCCTACACGGTCAGAAAATACAGCATAAATAGACAAGTTTTGACATCATTGATTGATTAATTCCGGCCAGAATGGTTACTTGCATCACTAAGTATGAGGCTATGAACAGGAATATCTCTAAGTATGCTCATCGGAAAGTTCCGCAAACACATTTGTTTTAATTTGTCTCTTGATGATAGCTTCGGGAAAAGTGACAATTTAGGCATGCAGTTCAAAAAGACAAGTTTTGACATCGTATTAGAGTCTGTATTATGTGGAATACTGCCTTTATTAGAGTCTGTATTATGTGGAATACTGCCTTTATTAGAGTCTGTATTATGTGGAATACTGCCTTTATTAGAGTCTGTATTATGTGGAATACTGCCTTTATTAGAGTCTGTATTATGTGGAATACTGCCTTTATTAGAGTCTGTATTATGTGGAATACTGCCTTTATTAGAGTCTGTATTATGTGGAATACTGCCTTTATTAGAGTCTGTATTATGTGGAATACTGCCTTTATTAGAGTCTGTATTATGTGGAATACTGCCTTTATTAGAGTCTGTATTATGTGGAATACTGCCTTTATTAGAGTCTGTATTATGTGGAATACTACCTTTATTAGAGTCTGTATTATGTGGAATACTGCCTTTATTAGAGTCTGTATTATGTGGAATACTGCCTTTATTAGAGTCTGTATTATGTGGAATACTGCCTTTATTAGAGTCTGTATTATGTGGAATACTGCTGATGCGTGATGCCATATGATGATGGATGGTATCCGCATGTCTGGTTTTGTGTAGTGTGTAGATGTGTTCAGTCAAAACAATGTTCATACAACAATAACAGGGCAATCCACATAGGACGTCAGTAAACTCACGACGTATAAAGTCAATGAGTCTTGAAACAGCCGTTGACGTTTTTCTTCATTATTTATTTATTGTGGACGCCACAGTGACAAAATGGTTACGCAAATGTGTAGGCACATCAAACAGTCATTATCACAGCAACATTCAATACAGCAATAGACGGTAGACAGCATTACAGTGATGAGTCAGATGCATGTTATATTTCATAGTGCTGTAAATGTAGTCAGGTGGAAAACTCCATCCTTTTCTATAACAGCCAGGAGATAACCAGATGTATGAGATCAGTTCACTCTCCTTAGTTTGACTTCAGCAAGACAGACACGTCTGCCGAAGTATAAATAATGTCCACAAAAATATCCTCTAGATAATAAAGGTTTTCCAAACCTAATTCATTTAACAAAGTAGCAAGTAATGGTCCTTGGTACATGCATCAACCGATGCAGTACAATGCAGCGACATGTGAGCTGGGAAAAAACATCTCGTGGCGACGACTTTCGGAGACAGGCTATGAATCGAAATCGCTCACGACCCAAAATCGATAGAGTTAATGAAAAAGTCAATTTACCTTGCTTTCATGAAATACACAGAAATATCACGCCTCCCGACATGTGGGAAAACACTAGAGGTATTATCTCGAATAAACGAAATATCCATTAAGAGGACTACACATCCCTGACAGAACAAAAAAATAGCGGAGATCCCCTCTTCAACGAGGCATCTCTTTCGCCATTCCAAATCGCTCACTCCACTAGTCGTGGGCGGAAAACGATCGACCAAACAACAAGACAAGTCATGCGCAGTCCAGCGCAAAAATGACCACAGCTCAAACTTAACTGCATTCGATACCAACGCGAGAAGACAAATGCTTACCGAGAAAAGTGACTATAAATTCCAAGCAGTTGTTGCCCTTGCGTTATAAAACAGACATTGAAACAAAACGATGTTGCGAGAATTTATCACGCAACATATCACCACCTCCTCCCGATAAAAAAAAAATGTGGAACATATTTTTTTTTTCAATATCAAAGAGCAAGCGATAAGCGGCTCAAAACGCACGAATTATGCGCTGATAATTAATTAAATTGCCAAACAATAGGCTAATTATAGAGTGTCTGGTGAGGATATACCTCAACAGAAAAATAAATATGTCTCAAAAAAATATTCACATCGGGGAGGTGTCACCAACACACATCACGTTAGCATGTAAACACAATATACGTATGCAAGTTACTATAATCATCATTAAACAGCATACTCTAATATTGTCTTTAAAAATGGATGTACAAATCTGATAGGAAAATTTAAATAGTACATTCTTTGACATGTAATGACATAAGTACATAGTAAAGTTAAACTACATGACGATCCAGGATATATGCTCTGGTATTCCGAGGGTAAGTACACAATCTAGAACTCGTAAGGTAAGTCCTCAGCTCAACAATGACATTCTGAGAAAGTACAAGCAATATAATGCTAATTAATAACTAATATGCTTCATAAGGTACAATACATTATTAATAATTGTGGCTGTTTAGTAAACTAACGGCCCTTATATTAACTACTCAGTCCTCCTCTATCATCTTAAAAAACGAACAGAAGAAGATGACAACAAAGCACGATAGTGTGTACATATAAAGTGAGTACAGATGTGCTAATCTATTGTAGAAATATAGGTGTGTTATGACTCTGTAATATATAGAAATATAGGACAGAAGTATCAGTTGGAGTCATGTGGGCATCTAGACAAAATGTCAGCCATCACATTATCCGCACCACGGATAGCTCGTACCGTGAAGTGAAAAGGTTGAAGAGCTATAGCATATCGAGTGGATCTCGAACTCTTCAAATTCTTAGTCTGAATAGCTGTAAGAGCTTTCTGATCAGTCTCTAGAATGAAATGTGCGCCCAGGAGGAATCTTTGTAGTTTTAGAATTGACCAAACCATCGCTAACAACTCACGGTCTAAAACCGAGTAGTTCCTCTCTGCCGCATTTAGTTTTCTAGAAATGTACATAACAGGATGCAGAGTATTTGCATATTCTTGCATCAGTGCTGCTCCAATCCCAGTGGATGAAGCATCACTCCGAAGAACAAAAGTCCTATCAAGAGTAGGTAATCTTAAGATGGGAGGAGAAGAAAATATATTCTTGATTTGGTCTAGTGAAGATTGGCATTCTTCAGACCAACGGACCAGATTAGGCGAACCTTTCTTCAACAATGTTGAGAGAGGTGCCATGATCGAAGATAAATTTGGAATAAATCTCCCATAAAATTGAATTAAACCTAAGAGACTCCTAACTTGTTTCTTCGTTTTAGGAACAGAGATGTTCAGTATTTTGGAAGTATTGTGGTCTTCTGTCTTCAAGAGACCATGACCAACACGATGACCCAGGAAAGAGATTTCACCAAAACCAACAAAAGCTTTAGAAGGTTTTGCTGTCAAATTATTCTCACGTAGAGTGGACAGTAAGTCATATAACCCTAAATAGTGATCTTCCCAGGTATCACTGAAGAGACAGATGTCATCTAAGTATGCGATGACATCCGAACGATGTGACAGAATTCGACGCATCATGCGAACGAAAGTGGCAGGGGCGTTCATGAGACCAAAAGGCATAACATTCCATTGAAATAGACCCCTAGGTGTAGAAAAAGCAGTAAGAGGTTTGGCATGCTCTGCTAAAGGCACTTGCCAATAACCTTTAGACAAGTCAAGTTTAGTGAAGAATCTAGAATTAGAAAGTCTAATCAGTAGATCTTCTAACAAAGGCATCGGTTCAGCGTCGAACTTTGTGACCTGATTCAATTTGCGATAATCAACGCAAATTCGTATGTTCTTATCCTTCTTCCGGACAATAACCATGGAAGAAGAATATGGTGAAGTCGATGGTTCAATTATATTTAATTGAATCATTTCATCCAATTCCTTTTCCACTTGCGACTGAAAGTGTATAGGAATAGGATACGGCCTAACCCTAATTGGATTATTGTCGGTAAGAATTATGTCATGTTCTATGACATCTGTGTGTCCAGGAATGTCAGTGAGAACATCCTGAAATGTTTGTAACATCGACGAGACTTGTCGATGTTCGTCACCAGAAAGATTAGGAGAAACAGAAACGTTTTTCCAAGATTCCGTAGAATGTAATGGAACCACTGGAAGGGGAAGGTTGACATCAGAGAAGGTAGCTTCCTCATCCTGAATGACAGACAGGGATGAATAATGACCGTGAGGTGCAGGAGCATCATCCGTTGCCTGGAAAATAGGCAGCAAATAGTCCGGACGTTCGTGAAATTCCGAAAGCATGTTTATGTGGAAAGTTTTATGCTTTCCATCAATATCGACCACATAGTCAACATCGGAAATCCGAGAGACTATTGCATACGGACCTTTCCATGCAATAAGAAGTCTATTTTCCCTACTGGGGAGTAGGACGAATGCTTTGTCACCTGGACAAAGTTGTCGTAGACATCTATTCTTGTTAGCAAACTGTCTTGCCTTCTCTTTAGCAATTTCTGATGAAGCAGTTGCTAGCTTACATGCCTCAATGATCTTTTGTCTAAGAGCAATGACATACTCATATGAGGATTGAGTTTCATCATCGCTAATATCATCGGCAGTGATGAGATCGTGTAATAAAGACATAGGGCCGCGTGGACGCGCGCCAAAGACAAGTTCGAAGGGAGAAAATCCTGTGTGTTCATTAGGGACTTCTCTATAGGCAAAGAGAGCCGCGGGTAAAACCCTGTCCCAATCTTGAGGATGATCTTCAGTTATCTTACCAAGCAAAGTCTTGAGCGTTCTATTCAGACGCTCAACTAACCCATTAGACATAGGATGGTAGATACTACTGAGAGATCGTTCAATATGTAAGGTAGACATTACCTGTGACATAGTGTCAGATATGAGTTGAGTGCCATGGTCTGACAATATTTCTCTGGGGAACCCCAAGCGAGAAAATATCAACCAAAGAGCATCTGCGATATCTGTAGTAGATATGCTCTAAGAGGAATAGCCTCTGGCCAACGTGTGCACATATCGACACATGTAAGGATAAACTGATGTCCTCTGGCCGACTTGACCTTAAAAGGGCCAATAATATCTATGGCCATTTTCTGAAACGGCCGAATAGGAATGTCAGCAGCCTGGATAGGCGCAGCATGTCGTGGTCCTCTAGATTTGACCTCCTGACATACCTTGCATGATCGGCAGTAAATACGAATGTCCTTATTGACAAAAGGCCAAAAGAAAGCCGCAAGGACTCTCGACTTCGTACGGGAAAAACCCATATGTCCAGCACATTGCGAGTCATGAGCATGTTGTAATATTTTGACTCTCATGCTCTTGGGAACAAGAATTTGCGAATGTGCCGACGTAGTCGAATCTTGTACCATACGTACAAGTACGCCGTTTCTCATTGCAATCCAAGATTTTCTATTTGTATCCTGATTCGGATCACCTTTCTTCGCAAGAACGAAGAATTTTTTTAAAGAAGGATCTTCTTCTTGCAATTTTATGAAAGAGTCACGAGTGATTACTAAGTGACTATCTTGGCTATCAACTTCATTATCACTATTCAGAGAAGTTTCGGGTGTTTGTAGAGCTTGTGCTCTTGTAACACTGCATTTGTAGCTTGCATGTTATTATCTTCCCAAGCAGCAATCTGCTGTGGGGTACACTCCCTAACTCCGTGAATACGACCAATAATAAGGTCCGCAATAGGATTAGGTAAGAGACAAGCATGCACATCTCCAGTAAAGAAAGGAGTGGCAATGCGAATTACAGCAGTAGGATATTTTTCTAGAGTGCCTCCAAATGTGACACATTTAATAACCCTTCCTGTAGCACAAGATGGATCTACAAGCGATTGTCTAACACCAATAGTGGTGCATCCGGAATCGAAAAGTAGTGAGACCGGAGTATCATTAACAAGACCCTTATGTAGGATTAAAGAACCCCTCCCGTCATGCGCAACAGCAGCAGGAAGAGCGGGAAGTGGGTGACCACAACTCAAAGTAGTTATGGTACCCGGTTCGAATAAAGTACTGCATTGGGGGCATTTGTTTGCTCTCTCAAAGTCAAAAGCAGAACCAGTGACAGCGTCAAAGTTTTTATTATCAACAACATGATTACAGGCTCCCTCAGTTTCCTGTTGTACAGCATTAGCCTGCTGATATCTCTTTTTTTTTGTGTTGAGATCTACCCCGACTATTATTACCTCTGAAGTTATCAAAGTTATTATTATCTCTGCAGTTATTATTGTCTCTATTGTAATTGTTATCCTGGTTCGAATTCCAGTTTCCACGATTACTATCATGTTCACATTGATGCGAACATCTATTTGTTTGGTTCTGAGGTCTTCGGCAGGTATAACCTCTATTACCATATCCTCTTTTGAAATGCCTATAATTATTAGGGTGATAGTAACGTGTACTATCAGGCTGTCTCCAATTCTTCGAAGAAGAATCACCATGAAATTGATTTCCATGATTTTGACAGAAATTACCGCTACCCTTTCTATCAAAATTTTGTTGGGATCTACGAGCAAAGTTTTGACCATACGGAGCTGCCGAAGCAACTGGTAAACCTTCTTTCACCTTAGAGTTACCCATGGTTATGTGTGGGTGCGCAGTTACGTATTGGCAACAGAAATCTTCCATTTCTTTTATTGTTTTAGGTTTACGTTCATGAAGGAAAGCAAGGAAAGACTCATTGACAGACGACATGACTTTGTCTCTAAGTATTAAGTCCATAAGTCCTTCATAAGTTTTTTCCGTCTTAGATAGTTCAACCCATCGTGAGAAAGTAATGCGTATTCTTGCAATAAACTCGGAGAATTCAACTCCATTTTCAGGTAACATGTTTTTTAAATTGTAGACGATAGCCGTCTTCGTTAAGCTGATATTTCTTTAACAAAGCGGCCCTGACAACCTCATAATTGTTCTTGTCAGGTTCATCCACCATATTTAATATACTTAGAGCTTTACCTGTCAGTATCCCTGATAACTGATAAACATATTTTGCTTTGTCTATGTTATGAGCTGTACATGCTTGTTCAAATCTGTCCAGATAGAACATTATGTCATCACTGGAAGGACTAAATGTTGGTAACTTAATCTTAAAAGTATCATTATTAGCCTTACCAGAAGATGAACCCTTGTTTGAATCATTACCATTACTCATGCTTGTCAATTTCAATTTTTCCAACTCTAAAGCTAAGACCTTTTCTTCATGTTCCATTTTTGCTTTCTCTTTCCTCTCATCAGACTCTCTCTGTAATCTTCTTTCCTCAGCCTGAGCCTCTTTTTGAAGTCTTTCATTTTCAGCTTCTTTTTCAAGTCTTTTATTTTCAGCCTCTTTTTCAAGTCTTTTATTCTCAGCTTCTAGCTGTAGCTGGAGTTTTCTTTCCTCAGCTTCTGATTCCCTTTTTTGTTTTTCAATTTCCATTTGGAATCTTTTTTCATCCACCTGCATCTGCAGTTTCTTTTGTTCAGCTTCCATATGCAGTTTCTTTTGTTCAGCTTCCATTGCTTTATCATATCGAGCAGTTGCAAATTCTTCTAACTTATCACCAGTCTTGCCAAGCAATTTACCCTGCTCAATAAAGTGCTCAAATGTAGACATGTTGTCTAACATATGAGTCCAAAACCTGAAATAATTAACTAATTTATTTCAAACCTAAGTGTAACAAGTCTTAATTAAGCACTTGTATATTCACATCACATTATATTATCCCAGTCTCTGTGGGAAACAAGTCTCCAATCAAAGAACTTGTATATGAAATATCAGCACTCAATTCTTGATCATAAGTGCACTTCTCATTCAATAGTGCACGACACTATTCATCATTCATTTATCATCAGTGTAGTAGTAACAGTGCATTAGCATAGCCCATTAACTAATTACTATAACTGTAAACAATGACTATGGAAACACATGCAGAATGTAAACATTGAAAATGTAAACAATACAAACAATGTAAACAATAACAATGTAAACAATAACAAAGATCAGCAACAATACAAAAACTTTCGCAGAAATCAACTAAAAATAAAGCAGAAATTAATGAAATATCACAAAAAATGTGACGATATCTGCGATAGAATTAAACAAAATACATGACACCACAGTGTATAAACAAAAATGTTGTATGAAACTAAATTATAGACAAGAGTAGACTAACAAATACAAACAAATCAAAACAAAACTAAAGAATGCGAAATAATAACGAAAACAATATTAAAACATGTCATCACAGCTAACATAAATAGCAACAGAAGTCGCTTAGCAAATTCCAGTATCGGAAATTTGCAAACCCTACAGAAAACGCTCACAATAGACGACCTCTATGACGTGGCATAATCTAACGGAGACACCACCCAACCGAGAACCCGCTGAAATATAAACATATAAATATACAAATAACATATAGACATATAACATATAGAATGAGATGATACACAGAAGACTCAGCAGAAGTATAAGGGCACAGTTTACATACAAACAGGCCACTTAACTTATAGGCTTCCAATCGTCGAACAGCAGAAAAACGGATGTCAATCAAAGTCCTAAAGAGCGAAGCTCCAACGATGATGGCACATCTGAACTGCTTCCACTGCTAACACGATGGTACAAGAGCTTCTGAAGTACTGTGTGTTGAGTTGTTTCGGCACTTGACCTTCTAATCCAAAAGTAAGTTGATGGAAATCGGTACTTGGCCTTCTTCAGAAAACAACCCGTTTCAACCGGCACTTGACCTTCACAAAAACGACAGCACTGGAACCTTGACAGCAGCAACTTGCTTGACTTGCGTAAAAGATAACAGCAGTCCGAGTTATCCGGCAACATGTAACAACGCCGGGTACTGTCAAATTCTTGTTTCCGTCAAAAAATTGAAATTTTGACTTTTACCGGGCAACGCCGAGTACTTTGAAAATTTTGAAGATGTTGACTGTATTGAAGAATGTTAATTTCTTGAAGGATGCTGATGAATTCTTGTTGAAAATGAAGTGGGTAAGGGACCCCGTGTTTGCTAGTACCAGAATCAAACCAGCTTATGGCCACCAAATGATGCGTGATGCCATATGATGATGGATGGTATCCGCATGTCTGGTTTTGTGTAGTGTGTAGATGTGTTCAGTCAAAACAATGTTCATACAACAATAACAGGGCAATCCACATAGGACGTCAGTAAACTCACGACGTATAAAGTCAATGAGTCTTGAAACAGCCGTTGACGTTTTTCTTCATTATTTATTGTGGACGCCACAGTGACAAAATGGTTACGCAAATGTGTAGGCACATCAAACAGTCACACTGTTTTTTGACTTTTGACCGGGCAACGCCGAGTACTTTGAAAATTTTGAAGATGTTGACTGTATTGAAGAATGTTAATTTCTTGAAGGATGCTGATGAATTCTTGTTGAAAATGAAGTGGGTAAGGGACCCCGTGTTTGCTAGTACCAGAATCAAACCAGCTTATGGCCACCAAATGATGCGTGATGCCATATGATGATGGATGGTATCCGCATGTCTGGTTTTGTGTAGTGTGTAGATGTGTTCAGTCAAAACAATGTTCATACAACAATAACAGGGCAATCCACATAGGACGTCAGTAAACTCACGACGTATAAAGTCAATGAGTCTTGAAACAGCCGTTGACGTTTTTCTTCATTATTTATTGTGGACGCCACAGTGACAAAATGGTTACGCAAATGTGTAGGCACATCAAACAGTCATTATCACAGCAACATTCAATACAGCAATAGACGGTAGACAGCATTACAGTGATGAGTCAGATGCATGTTATATTTCATAGTGCTGTAAATGTAGTCAGGTGGAAAACTCCATCCTTTTCTATAACAGCCAGGAGATAACCAGATGTATGAGATCAGTTCACTCTCCTTAGTTTGACTTCAGCAAGACAGACACGTCTGCCGAAGTATAAATAATGTCCACAAAAATATCCTCTAGATAATAAAGGTTTTCCAAACCTAATTCATTTAACAAAGTAGCAAGTAATGGTCCTTGGTACATGCATCAACCGATGCAGTACAATGCAGCGACATGTGAGCTGGGAAAAAACATCTCGTGGCGACGACTTTCGGAGACAGGCTATGAATCGAAATCGCTCACGACCCAAAATCGATAGAGTTAATGAAAAAGTCAATTTACCTTGCTTTCATGAAATACACAGAAATATCACGCCTCCCGACATGTGGGAAAACACTAGAGGTATTATCTCGAATAAACGAAATATCCATTAAGAGGACTACACATCCCTGACAGAACAAAAAATAGCGGAGATCCCCTCTTCAACGAGGCATCTCTTTCGCCATTCCAAATCGCTCACTCCACTAGTCGTGGGCGGAAAACGATCGACCAAACAACAAGACAAGTCATGCGCAGTCCAGCGCAAAAATGACCACAGCTCAAACTTAACTGCATTCGATACCAACGCGAGAAGACAAATGCTTACCGAGAAAAGTGACTATAAATTCCAAGCAGTTGTTGCCCTTGCGTTATAAAACAGACATTGAAACAAAACGATGTTGCGAGAATTTATCACGCAACAACTGCCTTTATTAGAGTCTGTATTATGTGGAATACTGCCTTTATTAGAGTCTGTATTATGTGGAATACTGCCTTTATTAGAGTCTGTATTATGTGGAATACTGCCTTTATTAGAGTCTGTATTATGTGGAATACTGCCTTTATTAGAGTCTGTATTATGTGGAATACTGCCTTTATTAGAGTCTGTATTATGTGGAATACTGCCTTTATTAGAGTCTGTATTATGTGGAATACTGCCTTTATTAGAGTCTGTATTATGTGGAATACTGCCTTTATTAGAGTCTGTATTATGTGGAATACTGCTTTTATTAGAGTCTGTATTATGTGGAATACTGCCTTTATTAGAGTCTGTATTATGTGGAATACTGCCTTTATTAGAGTCTGTATTATGTGGAATACTGCCTTTATTAGAGTCTGTATTATGTGGAATACTGCCTTTATTAGAGTCTGTATTATGTGGAATACTGCCTTTATTAGAGTCTGTATTATGTGGAATACTGCCTTTATTAGAGTCTGTATTATGTGGAATACTGCCTTTATTAGAGTCTGTATTATGTGGAATACTGCCTTTATTAGAGTCTGTATTATGTGGAATACTGCCTTTATTAGAGTCTGTATTATGTGGAATACTAATAGTCTGTATTATGTGGAATACTGCCTTTATTAGAGTCTGTATTATGTGGAATACTGCCTTTATTAGAGTCATACATGTGCAAGTTTGAAGGCGAACGATGAAGAAGAAAAAGAAGACCTGAGTAAACGGCGACTTTTTTTTTTTACACGTACGCTCGCTATTACTCGAGGTGAAATCTCAGGTTAGTATGTCTAACCTGAGACTGATTTTACGTGAGTATCCTATTTTCCCTGTACGCTGACAAGTGTCCTCTCGCCATTCAGGCAGATACTCGCCGTCTTCGGAGAGTACCCATTAGAGCTGGGTCGGCTCAGGAGCCGTTCAGGTTATTCCAGTCCTTAGTCGACGACACGCTTTCAAATGTCCTCGCCAGGGCTCGAATCAATCCAGTCCAAATCCTGGTCGACGACACTTCTTCAAATGGTCGCGCCCGTGCTTGAACCTGGATCAAAACGGCGACTACTATAAGGTTTGTATGGGATTAGCAATCTCACCATGTAAAGGAAATGATAGCCGAAATCACCACTGCAAGAGTTTGTATATCGGTGTAGGGTGCCATCTACAGTGGTGGCAATATGCTCCTTAAGTATTGAAAAAAGTAGATAGGGATGATGATGATTGTGGTGGGTTTAGATGTTATGAATGTTGGTGTTGTATTTAATTTGTAACTGAGTGAGGTCAAGCTGTGAAGGCCCCTGAGTCTAACAATTGATGGGGTGTGTTCTCAGGGAACCTTTCTGCTACCACCCTAAGATCTCACTCAGTGTTATATTTTACACTTAGAATAAATGGTGACTACGTCTAAATGTCTAGGGTAATGTAAGTGTGGTGTGATGGTAATCCAATACACAAACACACACATACAGATATTAAATTCTATGATCAACTCAACTAACTCAGTGTTTTAAATTTGGTATTTAACAAATCTTTTTACAATTTATTTAGTCCTGAACCTAATATTATTTTGGTCAGGACTATCAAAATCAAATGAAATCAAATTATATATATATATATATATATATATATATATATATATATATATATATATATATATATATTATATATATATATATATATATATATATATATATATATATATATATATATATATATATATATATATATATATATATATATATATATATATATGCAATTTCAATTAAACAAAAGGGACAATCTGTCCATACACATAATTTAAAATCTAAGAATAGTGTTAATATATCTCTACTACTGTTCAACTGATACTAGATGGCGGGTTGGGGGTTTTTACATCATCCCCTGTCTTTATTCACAAATATTCTATTCATTTTATTGGGTGGAAATGGATTTTATTTTATAGAGTTATATTATTATATGGTAGACAGTTGATGAATAGTTCCGTGCCAGGTCTTATGCACTTATCTGGCACGTGAAGCTAGATGATAGTTGTCTTTCCGGCCAACGGTCACTGTCTCAATCTTCCTGGGGCAATCTTGGTAGAGAGCTTGTACCAAGACTACAGTTCCAGTGGTAGATTGCTTGTACCACTACAGCAACCTCTACTTTCACACGGGTTATTATATTCAGGAAGCTGGCACTAGCAAAGTGCCAGTAACAAACCCTGCAACATGAAAATTATGGTTTGTCTTAACATAATATCTAATCCACCAAATCCACAATTAATAATGCATTCAAAATAAAAGAACAGAGTCAGATCTCTCTGACCAACCCAGCTCATCCAATCTAGATTGATGGAACAACTTGTACCAGTTTTCTTTTTCCACTCCCCTAATGGCTGCAACACCTCTGCCATTATCCTTGATCTTTTTCCATAAAATATGATGGGTGATATGATCCTTGATGACAACCTATATAATCTTTTGGATCTACCTCATCTGGTAGTTTATTATATGATTGATCAACATCTAGGCCATGCATAAGTCTGCTAGGGACCTATGTACTTACAGTCATAAAATATTTTTCATATGGCAGTATCTCACACTCAAATTTTTAAATAAAATATTAATAATTTCGTTCTTACCACAAATTCAATGAAATACACACAGGTACGATGATTTGGCACACATTTAGCTGTGCCGCTGTTAGACTATGACTGCTTTTCTTTAGTTATGTCTTCATTATATGGTGAAGCAAGTCAAACTTCTGGTCTATCAATCGACCTGTTTAAGGGAACGTTTTTCTTCAAATGGCGTCCAGCCTTCCAATTTTTTTCTCAATATCCCCTACGCTGGCCAATAGAAATCGGCGTCTATCAAATTTTGAATTCAAAGTAAAAAAAACCCCACTGCAAAAATACTGTGTGTTTTTCGGTACGTTGGTTAGTCTGCCTTACGCTTTACTTTGCAAAAATATATTTAGTTTCGGGCCAACCAATAACCTCTCTCCCTCTTTCTAACTACACCCAATGAAATTACATGTACCCTCTTCTTCCTCATTTCAAAAATGCGTTCAAAAAATGTTATGGCTAAAATAAGCAGGCATGAGTGTTCGTCAGTCTGTCCTAGAATATATAGTATTATTGCAATATCTTGGTTATTTGTTGGACGATTTGGTAAATTAAAATATATTATTGATCAGGAGAACCTATTACCCAAAACTATCTAGGTTTTATGGCCCTAAGTATTATAGTTCGTATTTCCATATTTTTTTCCATGTTAGTCGTCAATATTATTTAAATCTAGAAAACCACCATCTTTTTCCCTCTCTCCAACGCTTTTTTCAAACTAAAACGACAATGTCTGTGTTTCGTCAGAATTTACGCTACAATACAGGAAATGAGAGCGGTATGTGTGTTTATATATTTCCGCTGCGTGACTATAGGACGATACAAGTATTGGCCTTGTGTCGTATTTTCAAACTGCCAAAGGCAATATCGCGCGTTCGTTACAATTTGTGATTCCAAACAACGCGTGTCGATGGCATTCTTCTGTCGCTCCTTTCCCCCTCCTTTTCTTTCTTCTCTCACTCTGTCTTGGAACAAATACGCGTTGACATTGTAAAAATGTTATATTTAATTCTCAAGGACGACTTAGAAAAGCTAGTACCATTCATTCTACGCCAAGGCTTATCAAAACCGACACAATTGCGGGCGCGGGTGAAGAAGCTGATCGCAACTCAATATTTTATCTCTACCTTATTTTGACTTTATACTCTACGTTATTAATTTTTATCGATTGTATTGAGGATATCACTACAAAGATGATTCGTTCAAACAGATTTCTTGCCTCTGTTAGTCTTCAGTTGTATCAACACCGTTCTTGTCTCGTTTAACCTTCACTTGTTCAATCCCCATTATTGCTTCTGTTAATCGCAGCCGTTTAAATATCTTTCTCGCCTCTGTTGTCGTCCAATTGCTTCAGCACCTTTCTTGTCTCTGTTGCTTTGTTTAAACACCTTTCTTGTCTCTGTTGCTTTGTTTAAACGCCTTTCTTGTCTCTGTTGCTTTGTTTAAACACCTTTCTGGTCTCTGTTGCTTTGTTTAAACACCTTTCTTGTCTCTGTTGCTTTGTTTAAACACCTTTCTTGTCTCTGTTGCTTTGTTTAAACACCTTTGTTGTCTCTGTTGCTTTGTTTCAGCACCTTTCTTGTCTCTGTTGCTTTGTTTAAACACCTTTCTTGTCTCTGTTACTTTGTTTAAACACCTTTCTTGTCTCTGTTGCTTTGTTTAAACACCTTTCTTGTCTCTGTTACTTTGTTTAAACACCTTTCTTGTCTCTGTTACTTTGTTTAAACATCTTTCTTGTCTCTGTTACTTTGTTTAAACACCTTTCTTCTCTGTTACTTTGTTTAAACACCTTTCTTGTCTCTGTTACTTTGTTTATACACCTTTCTTGTCTCCGTTACTTTGTTTAAATACCTTTTGTGTCTCGTTTAACCTTCACTTGTTCAGTCACCATTATTGATTCTATTAATCGCAGTTGTTTAAATATCTTTCTCGTCTATGTTGCCCTTCAATTGCTTCAACACTTTTCTTGTCTCTTTTACTTTGTTTAAACCCCTTTCTTGTCACTGTTTACCCTCCATTCGTTTAAACACTTTTCTTATCGCTTATGCGCTCCATTTGTTTAAAAACTTTTTTTATCTTCGTACCCCTCCATTCGTTTAAACACTGTTCTTATATCTGTTAACCCTCCATTTGTTTAAACACTTTTCTTATCTTTGTCACTCTTCATTCGTTTAAACACCTTCAATGTCTCTGTAACACTCCATTAGTTTAAAAAAAATGTCGTGTGTCTGTTACTCTCCCCTCCACTACTAATTTAAACACATTTCTTGTCTATGTTATACCCCCCCCCCTTTTTCCCCCATTAGTTTAAACACGTTTCTTGTCTGTTAACCCTCCCCCATTAGTTTAAACACTTTCTTGTATCTGTTACCATCCATACCTGTAAATACTTTTGTTATCTGTGTAACACTCCATTAGTTTAAACACTTTTCTCATCTCTGTTACCATCCATTCATTTAAACACTTGTCTTATCTCTGTAACACTCCATTAGTTTAAACACTTTGTGTGTGTCTGTTACCCCCCTGGCGTTCAGTGCAACTGTCTAACATAAAACTTTTAATAATTTGCAAAATCAAAAACTTAAAAAGACAAACAGAAAATAGTTCTGTTTCGTTACAGCATGCAACAAATGGTGAAGAAACAGCCTTATGATAATCTTTCACAAAGCATTTCTATTTACTTTTGTTGCAAACTGTACAAGCATAAACCATTAATTCTTTACACCGCACTGATTGCTCTGTCCTTTCAAATGTCATTGGCATTAGCATTGTCTTTGACTGGGTTCCTCAACAGCTATTTCAAGCGTCAAATCAAAACACGTCTGCAATAAAACTCCTGACATTAAATGTTTCTCTCTCATTAAACAGACGTATTTTTTTCTCTCTAGCAATTAGCAACAGATACTGCTTCAACCTAGCCACCTTCCTAAAGCAGGGTTGACAAAACATAATTTACGTACTAGTAATCGAAGGACTACACAAGGATGATAAAACCGTGCATTTAGCCGTCGTACAGCCAGAATAAATGTCATCAAACGACATAAGCTCTTGCACAAGGGTCCCCAGACGGGGGTGCGGGGACCCAACAGGGGATACGAGAAGCTTGTCATGAGGGTAGGGGAGGGGGAGGGGGGAATATTTGTTTAAAAAAACAAAAGATAAAGTTAGTCCTATGGAATACTGCCGTAGGGGAGTGATGTGTTAGAGACTTCGCTATAACTAGGTCCTGTTTCGACAGGTGTGGGGGTGGACCTGTTCCCTTCCTGGCTGCCTTTGCTTCCCCTAACTCAAGAGCATAGGCAGGTACCAATTAATTTACAGCTGGATAGACTGAATCATGACTCTATCGTGTTTCGAACCCGTACCTTTGCCGCAAAAGGCCAGCGCACTAACCATTCTACGAATCAGACTCTCAAATATTTGGTAAATAACTATTTTACCCTATTGAAATATTCTAAAAGTAGTTGTGTTAGTGAAAACAAAATACAAGTTGTGGATTGGAGAGACAATGGCGAGTCATGGTCTCAGTGAAACAAACCCAAGGCAAAAGACAAACTGGAGGCTGATTTAGTATACACGGGTGTCCCTTTCACAAGCTGAAGGCTGATTTAGTATACGCGGGTCTCTCTTTAACAAACTGGAGGCTGATTTAGTACACACGGGTATCTCTTTCACAAACTGGAAGCTGATTTAGTATACACGGGTATCTCTTTCACATACTGGAGGCTGATTTTGTATACACGGGTATCTCTTTTACAAACTGGAGGCTTATTTAGTATACGCTGGTATCTCTTTCATAAACTGGATGTTGAACTTAGTGTATGCGGATATGTCTTTCACATACTGGAGGCTAAACTTAGTATATTCGGATACGTCTTTCACAAACTGGGGGCTAAACTTAATATATGCGTGTATCTCTTTCACAAACGGTACCAAGAAATCAACTGTTTAATTGACAAGAAACAGAATCAAAGTTCTCGCTTACTTTTGACTGTGCTCTGATAAATGTTTAACGACTTGAAAATACTAAACCATATTGTTATGTACAAAATAAAGTTTGCTTTATGCAAAATTAATTAATCTGTGAATTTAATTCTCATGAGCAATTAGTAAACAAGTTGGAAAAGCACTAAAAGCCACAGAGTTGTGATTTTACAAAAGAATGTCAAATATACCATGGACAGCTAGAATGAGTAATAAGGATGTCCTGAAACAGGCCAATGTGGAAAGGGGCTTATTTCTCATGTTAGAAGGAAGAAATTCACTTTGTTCGAGCATGTTATGGGAAGAAGGAAGTATACCACACGACATGAAGACATCAGTTTTCATAACATTGCCCAAAAAACCAAATGCAACAGAATGTTCAGACTTCAGAACAATCAGCCTGATGAGTCATGCAATTAAGATACTGCTCAAAATCATACAGGGAAGAATAAAAAGTAAAGTAGACTGCGAAATCCAAGAAGAACAGTTTGGTTTTAGACGGAACAGTGGAACAAGAGAGGCAATATTTTGCCTAAGAATATTAGCAGAAAAATATACAGAGGTCCAAAAAAGTATGTATATGTGCTTCATTGATTATAAGAAGGCTTTTGACAGAGTCCATCATGAGAAAATAATTGAATGCCTCGAAGATATAGGTATTGATGGAAAAGATATAAGAGTACTCAGTAACCTTTATTGGGAGCAAACTGCCACAGTAAGATCGGGAAGGAATTATTCACCATACATAGACATAAAAAGAGGTGTCAGACAAGGTTGTGTGCTGTCCCCCTGCCTATTTAATTTATACACCGAAAAAATTTTCAAACAGATACAGGAAATACCAGGACTGAACATCAGTGGAAGGTCAATAAACAACCTTAGATATGCAGATGATACCGTGTCGTTAGCTGAAAGCGAACAGGAGTTACAAGAACTAGTGAAGCAAGTGAACAGTGTAAGTCATGAATATGGACTCGACATTAATATTGAGAAAATAAAAACTATGATAATTAGCAAAACAGACGATAAACCCACATTAAAGATAAGCGTAAATGGGAAAATCCTGGAACAAGTCAAGAGCTACGTATATCTTGGTCATATAATAACAGAAGATGGCAGATGTGAAACAGAAATCAAGAAGAGAATAGGAATGGCCAAAGCTACATTCCACAACATGAAACATATACTGACATCCAAACAGTTATCTCACAAATTGAAACTGAGAATCATAAAGTGTTATATATATTCTGCATTTCTGTATGGTGCAGAAACATGGACGATGAATAAGCATTTGGAAGAAAGAATTGAGGCTCTTGAAATGTGGATATATAGAAGAATGGGGCGTATCTCATGGAAAGAGGTGAAAACAAATAAGGAGGTCCTAGAAAATCTAGGTATGAAAAGAGAACTAATGAGGGAGGTCAAAGCTCGGCAGCTAAAATACTTTGGCCACATAAAAAGGCATAACACCTTGCAGAAGACCATAACAGAAGGGAGAGTTGAAGGCAAACGTGCAAGGGGAAGACAGCGCTATAAGTGGGAAGATAACATCAAGAGATGAACAGGAAAGAGTCTATCAGAGTGCACCACCAAGACAAGAGACAGAAGACGTTGGAGATCCATTACAGCCAACCTTCGTTGTGGAGATGGCAACTGATTATGATAATGCTAGCAGATAGATAATGTTAGTCCTTTTCAGGACTTAGCATCTATCAACGCTGATCGGGTTAGCAGTAAACAAAGTTGACTTTTTTTTTTGGATGGTAAATGCGTTCTGATATAACCAAATTGGTTGGAAGGAACGCGCCTCGACAGAAGAAGGCAAAAACCGAAACAAAAAAACAAAACAAAAGACAGAATGAATAAATATCACTGTAGACAAGAAGTTGTAGAGAGACACGATCGCCGACGCTATCAGGCATAGTACTTGCAGAAGAAGAAGATTTGTTTTCTCATGTGCATGTAGCATGGTAAATCCAGATTTTATTTCCTCTCATTCTGAATAGGGGGTTCGGGAAGATTTACTTAAAGTCAAGGTGGGTTTGAGAGTTTGGTAACCCTTGATCTGCATAGAAAGTGTTATATGTTTGCTTATGAACCAGTGGAAGTTAACAGAACGCCAACACAAAATCGATCTTGGTTAGTGCTAAGTTAGGATAAGAAACGGTTGTGATCATTAACCTCGCGTTTGCGAAATGATACATCCAGGTCCATGGTTTGCCAGTTTGGGGGTTTTGACGCCAAATTCACAATTCTGGCGTGTTTTTTTTTAATTGGTTGGCGCCAAAAATTCTTGTCGCATTTTTGATTTTATATTCTTTTGTAACATTGGTTTGCGTCGACAAATTTGTTTGGCTGTTTTGCGTTTTTAATAAACAGCTTGGCGTCCAAAAAAATTCGGGTTCCTTTGTTTGGTTTTTTTTTAAATGCAAACATTTCTTGGATTGGAAACTGTTTGTGGGTATTTAATTATATAAAAAAATACAAAACATAACGATTGAAGCTAATATAATATAAATTTTATTTTTTTTTTTTTTTTTTTTTTTTTTTTTTTTTTTTTTTTTTTTTTTTTTTGCGTTCGCCCGCTAATACTCGAGGCGAAATCTCAGGTTATTATGTTATGTCTAACCTGACATTGACTTTACGTGAGTATCCCTTTATTTCTTGTACAGAGACAGGTGTCCCTCGCCATTCAGGCAAATACTCGCCGATTTCGGAGGTACCCATTGCAGCTGGGTCGGCTCAGGAGCCGCCAGTCCCTGGTCGACGACACTCCTTCAAATGTCCTCGCCAGGTCTCGAGTTAATCCAGTCCAAATCCCGGTCGACGAAAAATCCTCAAATGCCGTCGCCCGGGTTTGATCCTGTATCACCCGGTCGCCAGAGCGGTGTTGTAACCACTACGCTAGCGCGGCTCCCTATTAGTTTATAAACTTATAATATAAATCGCAACCCATTATCTACGCTTAAATAGACATCTAGGCCACCGTTTCAATCCCCGTATGCAATATGATCCATTGATTATGACAGCGATTTTCAACCTTTTTGAGTCTATGGCTCCCCTGACCAACGACATTCTTTCTGCGGCTCCCCTGTGGGATCACTGGTAAAAACTCTAGCGATGTTTCGATATTTAGCCTAACTTTTTTTGAGCAGGAGAGCTTTTGAAAGGCTTTTAAAGAATATAATTTTTTAGTGTAATTTTTTTTTAATGCAACTGGACAATCTATGAAAAAATTACACGTACAAGAAAACATAAACACAAAGTGCACTTTCAAAACCCTTACTATAACAAAGAAAACATCACAGATAAAGTACTTTCTTTCTAAAAATTTTTTTAGTATTTTTGTCTGAAAATCATTCACTGATATATTGCACTCATGATTCAATCTCTCACTGATATACTGCACTCATGATTCAATCTCTCGCTGATATACTGCACTCATGATTCAATCCCCACAACAAAAAACTTGAACAGTAAAACTAAAACAAAAAATATGATGAATAAAGTACCAGTCACCTCAGTGTGAAACTTGAGCTTGCTTGTTGTTACACAGCTTGTCAAACCTTGGCACCAATTGAGATACACACCCGTGTGTTACTGGGGCCCGAAAGGGGAGCAAAGAATAGTAACACTGTTCCCTGCCATGCATGTCGTAGAAAGCGACTAAGGAGGGTTGGGCATGGGACTGGTTACCTCATCCTGTAAAAAATTTAAACCACAAAAAACTTCAACAAATATGGACAAGTCAATTAAGGAAAATAAAACAACACGAAAATAAGAATCTTCAACTCAAATGTGAAGCAGTCCTATTGTATGGCTCTGAGACATGGAGAACAACAAAGACAACAACCAAAAAGGTACAGACTTTCATAAATGGATGCTTGCGTAGAATAGAAGGATTAAAATGGCATGATAAGGTTACCAACGTGGAACTGAGGACAAGAACTAGACAAGTGCCAGTGGAACAAGAGATGAGAAGAAGACGATGGCGACGGATTGGACACACACCGAGGAGACCTGTTGATAGCATTACAAGGCAGTCCTTGTTCTAGAACCCCCAGGGCAAGAGAGGCAGAGATAGACCAAGAAGCACGTGGAGAAGAGAGCTGGAAACAGGTGTAAATGATGAGGAAAACGTGGAAAGAACTTGAGATGATGGCACGAGACAGGAGGACAACTTGGTTTTTATGACAGCCACTGCTGAAAATCCAGCCTCGCAAAGATAGGAGGTTGCAAAAGGAATTAATATCTTCAGTGCTTTCTTGCTCAAGCCTGGGAACTCCTGTTTTACTGAATACCAAAATTTTGGCAATGCCATGGAAGGAAACTTCGCTTGTAGTGAAGAGTCTGATGAAAGTTTATCAGTTCTTCTTCTTCTGCAGTACCGTACTGAAGTTCATTAAGATCCTCTCCTAAATCTTGAATTCGACGGCTGATTGTACTGTCCGATAAAAGGAATGGGCAAAAGCTGTTTTCCCACGCACTCTCCAACCATAATGGACACCATATCAATAGCACACGGTAATACGAGTTCTTCTGCAATCGTATGGGGTTTCTTACATTTTGCTACCCGGTATGCTACCCTGTAGGACGCTAGAAGAGCTTTACTCGAGATTTTCGCCTGCTTAGAAAATGCTGATTTTTGTTCTTTAGTTTGACTCAGTGTTACGTACATTTATTACCTAAGGGGGTAGTCTTCGGTCCTGCCAAATGTACGCACCAGTTTTATATAGTTATATTATTTGAGCGTTCGATTGATTCACGCACTGACGTGCACAATGCAGTGTGAGTTGCTTTGGACGCACGGGTAACCTAGTTTGGGGATTGTGACGTCATGTTTTGAACGGGGCAGTGCGGACTTTGTTATGTCCGAGATATAGATTATTGGAATTTTCTGGCAGTTTTGTATAAGCCAGTATGTTATATTAATTCAATTGGTATTCTTGACGAAGCCAATGATGGAAGGATCATGTAAGTGTCGCCCCGGTTATATTTGTATATTTATTGCCGTAAACTAAAGTATCAGGCCGCTTCCCAGTTTGTAGATCTAGCGGGAAGGTCATCTTAGCATGTAAATTTCCTAGAATGGACAGGGACGGGAGTCGGTGGTCATATTAGATTACCGTAGAGGAAATAATACTTACGTTTGTAAACCAGTTTATTTTATTCGTTATGCTTATCATATTTTATCTGCCGTACATTCAACAATGCCCGAAGCGTTGCAAACAATGGCAGAGTTTAGTCAACTGCAAACGCTAACCGGTTCGTATTATCGTGTATAACTTTGTTTGAAACTATATGCTATCTAACGTTATTTTTTGGAGTACATAAAAAAACGTTTTTATGGGGATTGTGAAAGTATGATATATGGAAGATTTTTATCCTGGGAGTATGAATACGTTACCATGATAGACGTCCTTGAAGGGAGAAGGTCAATGGACTTGAATGAGAAGAATATTATACGGTAACAGTTTTGTGATCCTTAGTCACTTGAGTCAGAGGACTTTATTGGTAGAGAATCTTCAGGAACTTAAAAAAAGTAATTAACCATTATGCTGATGTTATGATCTTTGCGCCGGTGCGGGCCTGTGACGTAATGTTAGTCCTTGTCCACTCCGTAAATGGTGTCATGTTGAATAAAAATCTATGTACAGTCAGTTCATCACTCGACTTAATGTACTGGCCAGTACTTGCCCTCGTTTCATCGCCACAGAATTTCAACACTACTTGTTGAAGTATCGATTTTTGAAGAAATATTGTTGACATTTTCGTTCAGTTTTTTAACCATGTTCTCGCGTTTTTTTAAAAAAAAAAAGCTACCTCAAATCAAAACCCTCTTAATAAAACTGTACTCAACCATAAAACGGAGTTCCAACAGTAATTGGTTGTGCCAGTCTGGTTTTTGAAATCAAGATTTTCACAGGAAACGTACCCAATATACAATTATCATTAATGGAAGATCTGAACTGTCTAAGGCGACAACATATTGGGATCATCTGAAGATACTGAACACTTTTCAAGGCGATCAAAGGATCATCGAACAACTGAATGCTTGGGATCTTGGGATCTCTTTGTCACTATTACGTGCAAGCTGTGGTCTAATAACTCAGAACGAAGTAATATTTTAATCCTCACACGGTACATACACGGAGACGAGGCACAGTATGGTTTTTTTTTCCTGCACGCGAGATGAGTATAAACGTGATTTTGTCCGTTGTACCCTTTATTACGTTTAGCTGTGCCTTAAAATAATTATGTCCATATTTTATATTTTTCCTTGTTTATATGTTATATGTTGTTCATTTGTTGACGTGGTTTTGATCACTGACGAACGAGATCCATCTCGAAGCCAATTCGGGCTCTTCGTCAGACGTTCTGTAGGGCTCAACTTGTAAAGTCTTTTCAATTGAGCGATAGTTTCCGGTACAAGGCCTAGAAACCTTGCCGAAGTAGTTCGAAAAAAGATCGCTAGTTGTCCTTCTTATAATAGTATCTTTTTAGCTGTTTCGTCACGTTTACTTGTTGTTTTTTCGCAGTAGTTATTTTTATTCGTAATTTTAGTTTTATGATGAATTTTGTTTGTATTTTGCGTCCATCTCACCTTTCCTTTCGTTTCAGGTTTTTTTTACAAAACCAATGTTTTTTTAAACACGTGTTGTTTGGTCTCATTGTCCTTGTTTATTATTATGAGTCGCAGTTATCTCCGTAACTACTCTTTACGAGCATTCACATTTTAGAAGTTTTCACACTTTTATTTTTATTATTGGATTTCTGCGACTTTATTTCTACTCGTCCCTTTGATTAACGTTGTCTTGAGGACGGGTAAATAGAATACTAAATTGTATTTGTCGGTATGTTCCATTTCAAGACATTTGATTACATAAAATATTTACATATGATTAATAACATCAATTACTAATTAAGACAGAGTAGAGACAACATATAATAACCGTTTCTAGAAGGACAGTGAACGAATAACACTATAGTTAAGATAAACAAGGTTAACATAAAATTTATATTGATTAATTTATGCATCTTGTTTTATATACTATTAAAGTATTCTGTGACGTAAAATTATACGACAATGCATCAAAGTATTTCACATACGATTATTTTCCTATTATAGCACAGCGAAAGCTTTAAGCAACTACACCTGCTGAAGAGTGTAACGACAAATTCGCAATGTCCCGTATAAATATAACAGACTCCACAAAGGTTGCAGAAGACTCACACAGATTGGGAAGCAGAAAAGTACAAGAATGTGAATAACATACTTAAATTTGAAGGCAAGATCAAAAACGAGTAAGACTTATGGAGGCTGAGGCACACAGAAGGCAGATGAACAATATTCATGCAATGAGATCAACAAACGGAATGCATGCATGGAGGACACAGAAAATACTGTAGGTAAAAAAAAGCCTGCGGATATAGGACGCAAGAAAAAACTGAAGATTAGGCCCTCTGAAAAGGAATAGAAACGATTTCATCAGCGACGAGGCACAGGATACATAAAAGCAAAGAGGAGGCCTAAACTGAAATTGGAAAATTAAAGCAAAAAAGTGAAATGGGGGAAGAGAGGGAGATTTTGTAGTTAGCAGTGAACACAAAGTGGTACAAACGACTACAGCATTGAGATGGAAGTATCCGTAATTAAACCAGCGAAAAAGCCCCCCCACGTGACAAGTCACATGAAAACAGACAAATATCAGAGACATAAAATGACAGAATTATTAGCGGATTATACTCATGAAGGCAAAGTCTCAGGAGAACTTTAGCAAAAGCAAACGCCATTCCATACAAGATTATAAATAATAAGAGTTAGGAGAAATTTCACCTTAAACAAATCACCTAAGAAAATAAAAAATTCCCACCGACAGAATGACGAATATTCTTCATCCTCGATAGGTCTTTATGGGAGGGCCAGAACAAAAAAAAGCTGTGGTCTACACAACCCGTTGAAACCCGCCTATAACATGTAAAACCCGTAAGATACAACCCAGATTACATTACAGGGGATGCATTTAGCAGTTATGAACTAATGAAAGAGGAATTGTATGGACCAAACCTTAGGCATATAAGTGAGAAATAAAAATTGACACTTTAATAAATGACACCAAAATGAGAGCACAATGCACTTTCATATATATCGCAAAAATTTGCCCAAATGACCCAATAGAACAACGAATATCGTTTAAATATTATTCTATACATTACCCAACCCCTAATCACCCGCCAAAAGACGAGTGCAGAAAAAAACGAGAAATATCTTGTCCAGATACGACTAACATTAGAAAAGAAGGGTATCGAATTAACCAAAAAATGAAAATCTCGTATGAAGGAGCTCTTCGATTTACAGATGCGCGATCTTAGGTACTATCGTCTGTAAAAGAAAACCTCACAATTCTCCCATTTTTAAATTTATAACACCGTGAAAGGGAACCTTTGATCTATGAATAGGCTTAGAAGAACTATTGTCAAAAATTGTATTTGCACAGTTCACACACCAACTGTGACTCTATAGTAAAGCGCGCAAGGAAGAATTAAAGAATGAATTGCCCTGTTTGCTTTTTTTTGCAGCAAGCAACAAAACAATTTTATTCACGCAAACGTTCTTCTTTTAAGTGCTGATTAGGTTATGTCAATAAGGTGGAATAGATATACAATAATTAACGAATGATAACTTTTACAAAGGTAAATGCATATTTAGTTTTACAACAATCTTCTGCTCCATTAAAGTGTGTTCTTTGTGAACCAAATCACAACACGATCGACGAATTTTGGGTAACAATAATTTTTAAGAAAAATACTCAAGGGACTATGAATATTAATAAATCAAAACGGAGATCAAGATCTCAGGGTCCGCAAAACAGACAATTGGAATCTTGGAATAAAAATTTTAAGAACGAGCATAACTTTAATTATTCAAAGTATCGGAACCTACAAAAAAAAAAAAAAAAAAAGAGACAAAATAAAAAAAAAAAAAAAAAATTTATAAAATGCAATTAAAATATAAATAAATATAAAAATGCAAATAAATCAAAAACGACTGAATCGCGTCGCAGAGAATATGAGTAAGTCGTCAAATAATAAGGGTAGAGCATTCTAAATAGTTCGCTTTAAAATTGATACACGAGGCTAACAATTGAAACAGGGAAATGTAGCTGAACACTCACAATGCTAATGTCTTGTACGACTTGTTATTAAGTAACCTCAGGATGACAGAACTGGTCCAAGAATGCCGTCGAGCTCTTATTTTCCAGCCTAATGCTAATCACGGACGCTAGCGTTGCGGACAAAAACCTTTGCCTAGGCCCTACCTATAAGTCTGCACAGCCGTGAAAAAAATACAAGTCCACTGAGTGCTGACAACGTCAGTAACAAAACCTCCCCATGGACCACGGCTCTCTTAAGTTTCACAAAAGTGTAAGTTTGTCAAAAACATTTCATGGCTCCTCCCTCGTCCATCTATTCGATCTCAGATGTCTAGCACTGTGGCGGGCGTCCGGAAGACCTCGCTGGTAATAGTTCTGATCAACCCATAGTTGTGCCACGGGCCGGTTGTCCAAGTTGATACCTTTACGCTGGGCACCGTCCGAAACAATTCCCCACTGACTTTAATTAATGATCTTAATACACCTTTGTCTTTATTCATGAAAGATCCAAGCATGTCTTCATTCCAAAACCAATTATTGTGATTTAAATAACTAGTGGCTTGGTCGTCAATACATGGTAATTAAAGACGTGGTACAGTACCACAAGCAAAAATGCTGGGAATGGGAAGAGAAGCGACAGGAAATTGCAACCGACTACAAATGTAAGTAGTGACTAGAGCGTCAAGCTACGCAATATTCCGCATGAGTACACATGTTTGGAACTACAGTATCATAACCACTTGTGATGATGATGCCCCTTTGCGTATTTCATCGTGGAAGTTGATTTCTACAAACCATTGCAAAAAATGAATGTATGGCTTCATTTGAAAATAAATTTTTCAGAATGTTAAACAAAAAGAATACAAGCAACAAAACTTGACAAAATCTAGTACATTACGTTTATACTGTTTATAAAAAATGGGATTTTGGTGAGAGAAATTACGTGTAAAGGATTCATCCTTATGTTTGATCGGAGAATGCTTATCCCATCCTCTATTATACTGCTCGTATATTATTTATCGACATGCGCATGACTTCCGCAATGTGCGGGGCCATGATGGGTATTTCGCGAACCAATATCCCGAGTGCATTCGGCAATTGCGATGGCTTGGGCCGGACTGGCGTCCCGATAAGGGACATTCACACTCTGAATATTTGGTCGCCTCTGTTTGAATATGTCAGGGAAGTTAAAGGTAAGACGGGGATCCATTTCATTGTCATGCGGCTGTTCCTATTCAAGGGGCTGCGGTACGTATCCCGAATAGACCCATTTATGGATAGAAAGTGGGGTGGGGCGTAGGCTATAGTGGTTGACATGAGACTTCTGGTTTTTTGTTTTGGTGTTATGTTATCGCTGTTGTATGCTTGATTGAGTCCTAGTTTGGGTCTGCTAGAGGGCATAACGCATATCCTTACGTGCATTGAATATGTGCACGTTTCGTTGGGCCTGAGGGCCATGACCCATCTCAAGAACACTTTCATCTGCCAGTGTACAGAGCAATGAATTTTAATCTTCTCACGCATTGTTTTTTCCAACGGCGGAAAAAAAAATTCTTGTCGGGGATCATTGGGGTTCAAGTTCATTTCTGAAATCCTATTTCTCAAGAGTTTATTGGAAGACATTAGTAATAGACAGATCACTTTAGTTCTAATTAATCAATCCGAAATGTCATATTAGGATTAATTGATGAGCGTCACGAATAGGACACCTCAAGCAGTTTGTAAGGGATATAAGAATATCAACCACACCCCTAATGCTGCCCATATGACTGGGATACGGTTCCCTCACCCTCTTGCCTCCTTTGCTATCGCGAAGCGTACCAAATCAAGCAATCGGGGTGGGGTTTTTTCTTTCTCCACGAACCAAGCTTGTTTAATAATGGCATGCAACACACGACTTGCGCCCGATGTCCGTAAAAAAGTAAGAAAGTACACACTATTGTTTGATGAGCAATATTGAAGAGTGAAACTCCGACTCATATCATACCGTATGATATGTGACTCTTCTTAAAAGAGAATCAAATATTCGTGTAGAACGCACTCTGTCCTCGCAACAACATGACAAGCCAAAGAAAAAAGCATCGTCTATATGCCAACCCAAGAATAGACCCCGTCACTCGCAGGCTCAATACACTTGGATTATAAGAAGCTGTTTGTCTTAACAACCTGCGCATAACAATTCGTCAATTTAATTACTCTTGTGACGATGTCCTTTTCATCAGGAATCATCTATCAAGAATATCCGATGTCGACTACATACGTTGAATGTAATGGTAAACATAAAACACCCTTCACACATTAACAAGTTAGAAAGGAGTAAAAACATCACGTCCAGAATAATCTGACATACAGTGTTTCAGGCAACTGACGAATCCTATACACCTCTCCTATTCAAACATCTATTCGTAAGTTCTTGTCAGGGTATCAGCCAAGAAGAAGAAAACTGTTACTTTCGATGATGAAACATAGCAACACCAATACCAGTGTATTAGGTAAACCCAAAATGCTCTGACACCAGTTCACTGAGAAATTGTAATAGAAGTTACGATCTCCAACTACACAAACGGCTAGAATCAACCCGTCCAGCAAGACTACTACTAAACTACACTCGTCTATGAGGATGGATCCTCACATGGTAACATCACCAGTCAAGACGCTCAGATCATCCAACACAGACATTATTACTGAGACTGACGATTACGGTCCTAATCAGATGTTCGTCCCCATGATCCTATTCCTTATACACTTTCGTGATAAGGTTATAAGTGAAAGTGAGATAGAAGTCTGCAATTAATAAAATGTGAACCAACTTCCATCATACCATGATTTCTTCATCCACAAGGAAGATCTATCTATGAGAAGTAAAGCTTACAACATATAGACGTGTCTTTTGCAAGAATTAACAGGGAAAATTAAACAGAAAAGTTACAGACCCAAACGATGCGGTAAAGCCATTTACCTCCGTCATTTTAGAAGACTTATATTGGGCGAGATATATCTCACTGCTACAATTCTTTTCGAAAATTGAATCCTTTCTAAACTGGGATTATTGGCGAGTGCCGAACAACGACTTTATCCTAAAGGAAAGCCGAAGTGTGTCTACGCGCTTTTCTTACTCTGGACAGGAAAATATTTGCCCCTAACTAGACCTAACCACGGTGGGTACTTTTTGTTCAATGGAAAAGTTAAATCCATTCGTGGTTAGATGGAATGCGCCAGCAACTTATGTACGGTGCTGTATTCGTACAGCGCGACCATAATTGTCCTCATCGTCGCCGAAGTGAAATACTTTAAAAGTGAAAACTGCTTTTTCAGTGACAATATTCTTGGGATTCCCCAATTCGAGGTGTGATTAAAAATCTTTTACCTTTTTTCTTAAAACACCGGGTTACGGGGATTATAAACTAAACACGTGACCACCTTTCACACACGCTATAGACTGTAATTGCATTGACACGTCTAGTTTCTGGTCACACCATCCGGCATGAGTGTCATGGTTTTTCATGTATCAAGAAAGCCCGGGTAACGTTCTCTAAACATTTTTCAAACAACTACTGCAACACCTCCAAAAAACAATCACGTTAGTGTTCGCTTATTTGTAAGGACTAATCACAGTTTTCTATTCAAAAAAATCGTACATACCCTCTGTTAGTCTTACTTATATCTACTGAACACCCAGTTTTCGGTCCTCTAAATCTTGAAGGACATTAGCCACTATCAAATGTAATAAAGTGGTCGCAGGAATCCACCAAAGCGGCGTTAGACATAAAAAGACCATAGATTCTTTTATTATCATCTTATGCAAGCCTTTATTTTAGTATGTTAGCACCTAGACAAGAGAAACAAACCGTTATCATATCGTCTCTCCAGTGCATGCAAAGTTTTTCTTATAACGCTCCTAAGCCGCAGTTATTGAAGCAAGGAAAATAACGGCAACGCCAAATATTTCCGGAATAATGTACGAACCCAGAAAATAGGACCGACTCGAAAGCGATGACGAAATATATTTTCCGTTCAGGTATAGAAGACACTCCTTGCTTCGTTGTCTGGGCAAAACGAGCCCTAAACTGGATCGTTTAAACTCCTCGGATCACACTTTGTGGAGGAGTTTATGTACAGAAATCTATCCTTAAACCACGCCTCGCCAACTGAAATACAGTGTAACTAAAGAGAACATCCAAGATCAGCGCGTATAACGCCTATAGCGCTTCAACCAGCTGTTTTCATCTTCAATTTTGAGATACGACGCAATTCCAGGGATAGTCATACATTGTGATCGGCAAATCGTAGGGGCCTGACCTATCAAATTGCCCAAATTTGACCGTTTGAAACTAAACTCAACTTTCCACGATGAAGGAACCTTCCTCACCGTAAAACAAGAACAAGAACATATGAACCTTGTTTATAGAATCGGTCATATAAAAAACCGCGAAAACATACTCGCCTCGCACCCAATCTACCAGACCCGACCCAAAAACCAACCACATTCCCCCAATTACTCTGTCTTTCCCCAACACCTCTGAGATAACATACCACAGGCACCATAACGGCCATCCCACCCCAACCCGAGAACTCTCAAAAAAAAAAACTTGTGATAATGATGGGAAACATTAAGGAACATTACCACGTCGATACCTAACTAGTAAGTAACGTGAACAGTGACACAAGATAGGAGAAAGAGATGCAAAACTGACAAAGAATTAAATATTAGTTCAACAAGTAATCAAAATGTATAACGAACGTACAAGTGCAAACATATGACTTAGAATTCTACTTCAATAAAACCCCGATAAAAACACACTAACCTCCAATCATAAAATCAACTATTCACACCCCCCACCTAACCATCTAGAACTATAGTGTAATTGAGCTCGAAATACCAACGCCTTCACCAGGGTCAACAAAGATTAAAGATATCAACTCATCAGAACGCGTGGACATGAACACTATCACAACCGAAGCCAGGGTTAGTTAGTTATGAAAACAATAAGAGTTAAGCATACATATCCCATTTGTAAAAAAAACTATGCCCAAGAATTCCACTTTTGTCACATTGTAATGGTTCAATTTTCAATGCTGTTTATTGATTCTCTTGGTCCATATATCATCATCAGTGTTGCTGTATCATTTTCAATTTTTGAAATCATAAGTTTCAATTTTGTTTGAAAACTTAGTTGAAATATTTTGTATTATCAATCTGTTTTATTGTAAAGAAGTATATATTTTTCATTTTTTTTCAATATTTAGTGTGCAAACCTTGTTTTTATATATAACATCTCACCAATCGTTTCCACTAAAGAAGGGAGTGGGTACGTTTAGAGAGATGTGTCTTACTGCGCAACCCACATGCAAATCTGATACAATACGCCTAACGGTGTTTATAAATAAATCATTTCTAGGAATATCGATAAATATACTGTTATGTGGCATTTCAGTATCTTGTGGTATTATATGACTCACCTCTCTCGGGTATTAGTTTCAAAAAAAATTAATAAATTAATATTTTTAAAGGGAGGTGAAAAGGGAGCAGTTACGAACATTATATATTACTAAGGTGGTAGTCTTTTCGACCTGCAAATGTACGCAAAGTTCCAGTATTTTATATAGTTATATTATTTGAGCGTTTCTGTTTATTCACGCACTGACGTGCACAATGCATGTGTGGAGTTGCTTTGGACGCACGTTATACAGTATGGGGATTTGGTGTACGTCAATGGATTATGAACGGGGCAGTGAGCGGACATGTTATGTATTCCGAGATATAGATATAAATGGAATTTTTCTGGCAGTGTTTGTGATAAGCCAGTATGATTATCATTTGATTCACAGTGTTGTTAAATTACTAAGGACACCCATAACGCCAAAGGATTGGGAAGGAAACATGTAAGTGACGCCCCGGATTATATTTGTAATATTTATTATCCGTTAACCAAACGTAGGCAGGCCCGCACTCCCATTGTAGTCTAGGGAAGTCATGCTTAGCATGTAATTTCCCTAGAATGGACAGAAAGGAGTCGGTCGGTCCCATATTAGAAACCGTACAGTAAATATTACCCTACGTGGTAAACCAGTTTATTTATTTTTATATCGTAATGCTCCATATTTACATAACATGTCCCCCCCGAACATTCCACCAATGCCAGAAACCGAGGCATAGAAAGGTGCGAGGTTTTGTCCAACTGGGAGATCTCTAACCTGTCGTACATTATCAAAGTGTATGACTTTGTTTGTATGAACACAATATGCTAACAACAACGTTAAAAGGTTTTTTGGAGAACTCAATTGGGGAACTTGTGAAGTAAGTGGAATAAAGGAAGATATATATCCGGAAAGTATGAACCGGCATACCATAATATACGACCTTTGAATGGACATGTCAACAGGACTTGGAAAGAGAAGTAATCTTATACGTAAAGTTTTGTGAACCATAGGTCGACGTTCTGAGACAGAGTGACTTTATTGGTAGAGAAACTTCAGGAACTTTTAAAAAGAAAATAACCATTATGCTGAAGTAAGATCTTAGCGCTGAACGATGTTTAGTACTTGTCCAATCGTAGTGACCCAAGTAGAATAAAAATACAAATGACAGTGACATCAGTCCGACTTATTTACTAGCACCCAGTACTTTGCCCAGTATCACACCAGTTCAATACGACTACTAAGTTGAAGTTCGTTTGAAGAATATTGTTGACAATTCGATCTTCCCAAATTATAAACCCAATCGGTTTTAAAGCAACCACCACTTCACCCAGTATAAACATGTAACTCCACTCCAACACCGATAAAACGTGAGTCAACGACGCACACTATCAAAGAAAATAAACTGATTAGGTCTATTTTGCCCAAGAATCATATCTTATGAACACTTTCTAAAACGGGCGCAAATCAATTTGCCTAGCAGCATATACGATAATCTAACAGAGAAGTAACATTACTTTTGAAACACCGAAACACAACTGTGGACGCTCTAATCATTGTTCCACGAAGAGTGCACGTGAAAACACAAAAAGCATAATTAAAGCCTTCGTCGTATTTTCTATACTTGCATTTTCCTTTCCTTATTACCAAGACACTATCCTTGTCATCCTCAATAAGTTCTACTCTTTTAATAACTAAACGACTTGCCAAAAAAAAAAAAAAAAAACACAATCTTTTCATATTTAATATCAAAACTCACAAACACAAAACCACAAACGCATTGAAAACACAGGAAATCACCCGTGTAACCTACTATGGTTCGCGCGATGGAGAACTTCAACCCCAAAACTACCATCGCATGTAAGATTTATATTGTCCGAACCATAACTACTTAACTAGTTTCAGCCATAGATGAGTTGACAAAAGAATTAGTAAAAAGAATAGTATTTAGCGTTGTGAAGCGACACTGCAGAATCTGACCTGGCCTCGAGCGCCGCGTCCCTCACCCTTTTTGAAAAAACCACCAGTCACCCAAACTCATACTACTGGGAGGCTCTTTGCATTGCAACGGGTATGTTTAATATTTTTAGATAACAGAGATGAGCTGAAAGTTAATTCGCTTGCTTTGCTGAGCTAACAACCCTAAGGAAAATCTGAACACATTTATGGTACAGCAAGACCACAAGAAACACAACCCTTGTGCTTTAGTGATATGACTACCTCCCTGTTGAACAAGAGTTTTAAAAGATTGAATGGTCTTCTTGGGAAACAAAAACAAAGCTGCTGACTATCCCCATTCATAACCAAGAACATTTCTTCGAAACCTAAGCAAAGTTTCAGAAATAGTGGAATGTGTGATGTATCAGTGGCAGAAGAAAAGGAGTCATCTAAGTTATTTCTGATGAAACGTTTCCTTAACGAGAATGTGGGTATTCCATACAGAGCAGAACAAGGGGTGTATTTGAGGCTTATCATTCAAGAAATAGAAAATGTCAAGCTCAAAATGTTGGACCTATGACCAAGAATAATCTCTAATCAATCAACTCGAAGATAAAAGTAAACTACCCTCAGCTAGAGAGATACTTTTCAAGGCCCTGTCCAAGAACTGACCCTATATAATATTTTTCAAGGAAAACATCGACAAATACGAAGCAAGGTCCGCACCATTTTTCATGGGTTTACCTTATAGCACTAATGCAGAATACAGACAGCACATTAGTAAAGGCAAATGCGGGAAAAATAACTGATTAACAAGTGTTAGGAAAGAATAACCACAATATTAAGAAAAGTGTGGACTCCTCCCGTCCACAGATGTTTAATAACACACACATACAGCCAGCAGCATAAATGCCTTTATGTGTCACAAGATAAGCCACGCGTGAGTAATAATTCTACAGCTGTATCGAGGTGATATACCTCATCTTGTATCACCATTAAAAGAAGTAAGAAACAAGAGGATTTGCACGGTTGCCATCCTGCTTGACGGCTGTTGTAAGAATCAGAGCTGAACTGTTAAAAGTTTTGAAATTAATCATTAATAAGGACCTCATCACACTGCAATCGTCAAAAAATGTTCAAAGATTCATACAACGGGCACAAAGCATAATGGCAAAGGGTTCCAGCGGGGGATGACATTGATGACCTGACCTTCTGATCTAAACTTTTTTGTGTGGGGTGTGGGGATGTTGAGAATATCACAGGTATTTCTTGCCTCCCCCCCCCTTTGCTCTGCATAGTGCGAACCACCAGTGGGGCCAAAAGATTCAAGTGATCTAACATGAGTTCCGCAAAGATACTACTCTTGGCCAGAGTTTGTAGATAGAAGGATAATGCCGCCGCTTCAATCTCAAGGGAGTTTCAACAAGATAGAATTAAATAATTCAAGAAACAATGCTGCATAGGGGCAGAGCACTATAAACTTAAAACCTGATCGGCCCTGTTCAGTGAATGTTTAAGCCAATGGTATTGGCTTGTTCGAGCCCAACCCATCATCGTTAGATTTAATGAATATCAGGGCGAAATACCCGTTTTCATACGTTAATTTTGGGGGTTCCAGGTCTGTAAAATAAAAAAACAACTGAAGTACATTAAAAAACGACACCACAATTATATAGAAATTATACCATCAAAGTGCCGAACTACAGTCCTGGCAAAAAAAAAAGGCGTGCGGTACAAGGATTCTTTCCCCCCCCCCCACAGTTAGCCCTTTGCCCATCGAGTAGCACCACACCAACAAGGAGCGAGAAGTCAGAGCTGGAATAAGGAAGTGCAAGAATTACCAATCCCATTGGTCGTGTTATGAACAAAACTAACATGATATTAACCGAATAAAGACTACAACGTCAACACCGTTCCACAACAGCTATGACTCTCTGAACATATGATGAAGTACGTCCAGCGATTGTGGCGAGACAAAACTCGTTATAACAAAAGGCAGTAGTAGTACAAAAGCCACTTCACGACCCAGAACAAGTGCTTGACAATGCCATGAACATCTGAAATACGACCGCCAACAAGCCAATGGTATGTTAGGGACACGAATGAGTCACGTGCGGCCATTGCCAGAAGGATGAATTGCACCCGAAACAGCACAATTGGTAAACGACCTCAATAACGTTACGTGAAACCAACCTGGCAAAGTGCCCACGTGCGATGATAGACATCGATTGGTACACAACCACGAGTTAACTACCGCCCTGCCAAAATCGTCCAACTATTGTTGCTGAGGTACACGTTGCATATGTTGGCTGAAGGCGCGTTGTGACCCCCACCGGTAAAACGAGAACACTATCCGTCCGCACAGACATACACAGGCATAGGGCAAATAGTGGCAGTGAACGGCCAGGGGCAATTTCACTCGAGAATGCACAGTCATGAGCTATCTGACTCATATATACCAGTCCCCTAGGAGTTACAGCAACCGCCCAACATTGCTATAAGGGTCCAAGACTTGTGACTCACGAGTACTATCGTTTAATGGCCAGCGCCTGGCAAAAAGAAGGTGCAGCGAGCAAACATAGCAACCAGATGGTCTTAGGACTGTTCGAGTGGAAATGCTGTCCAATTCCACAACGAGAACGAGATTCAATAATATCCCTTTGCACGATGCGGACGTAAGCAGGATAATTAGCGAACGGTGGGAGAAAGCGCATGCAAGATTGCAACGCGGTGTCAACCGCGAAAGTCGAGTGGCACGTATTCACAAATAGGTGAAGATTGCAGGTTATTCACCTGCGCCATCGCTTGACCACGTCTTCCACGTCTTCCGTGGAAGATGTTATCCGGGCGTGTGACATATCGAATATGGGTTTCTGGATGCACTAGAGGTTATTGCTTCGTCTCCTTTGTGCGGTTCGAACAATTGTAATTACTCAAGAACTTGCAGCTTCTTTCCAATCCAGATTCGCACGTGCCAATTTTTTTGTATAACTTTGCGTTTTCGCCTCCTCCCATGCCCTTCAAACAGAATCCTGAATTTCATAACAATCAAGATTACAAAATAATGACCACCACCCCATTGTACAACAAAGAGTTAAGAAGTTGAAAAAATATAACCAATATGTTAAACCCTCAGGTACACACTAATCCATTATAACGCAATTTCACACTCCTGAACCCTGATTATTTGACGGTGGTGTGTCGTTTTCGAATTGACTTCGTATATTATAAGAGTTTCAAATCATGTTCATGCGCACCCTGGTCGCTTATCTATCAAGTACTAGGCCGGAATCAACATGAATTATGACCCGCACACTCCAAACCCCCCCATAAAAAACACTCATCTACAAACCACCCACCCAAAGACCCACCCACATTCATCCCCAGCAATAACTTCGTAAAAACACCCAAATGACCACCACATCTACCAAAACAACTTTAACAGATAGTAAAATTATAACGCAACCTTTGCGTGCCTGTAAACCAAGGCTAAAGCGAATTTGCTAGAGAACTGCAATGGGTCCCTGTTATCAAATCTATTGTTTATGAGGACTAAATACTTACTCTGAGCAGTCTAATCGAACCTAATCACTTCTAATGTCAAGGTGGCGAAGACACCTTCTGACAACCTGTGTCCCCACCCAACAAGTAATACGATAGTGTTTGGCCCGAAGACTCCAGTTTCTTTGAATCACACTGCATAGAGAAGGTGCGCAAGATATCTTACTAAGACGTACTTTTCAGCACAGTGTCTGTTCTAATGAATAGTCTTAGTGCTTCAAACCACGAACTAGCTATTAGGAAAAATAAAAGATAAAGATATTTACTCTGCTCAAACCGTACATTTTGTAGGCTGCAAAATAAACAGGTGCAATTGTCTCGCTACTCCACCGTAGCCACAAATTGTTAGGGCCGTCTCTGAATAATTATTCTCTGCCTGAAGTATTACACAGTATATCTCTGGAAATATGTTAGATAACACGCGTTATTCATCTTGTTAACTTTAATGGGGAAAAATGTGTCTGGACAGCGCAGGGAATTAAACTTGCCTTAAATTACAATACAAACAAGGTACATACATTTTACAAAATAATACTAATACAACTATTAGGCACAAGATTGATTGTAAATCAACACCTTATCCACCGCTTCATGTTCGAGACCTGGTGGGGTCAACCTCTGGCTGTCGGTTTTCATTTCTGTACGACTGCTCTGTCGTCGTGGTGGCCCACTGGAGGGCAACCCGTACACTGAACGTTTTCGCCAGGAATAGCACTATAGACTAGTTAGGTGAGAAAGGGCTTCCAGTAAATGGACCTTCGTTTAAGAAAAGATAGGACGCCCTATCCGAAGGAATAAAAGGACAAGAAGAAGAGAATGCGTAATAACATGCGAAATGCTTATATCCACTGGAAAGTGTTTTTCTAGTGAATTATCGAAAAGAGTTCTATTTCCCCTCCCCACTGACCGTTTTAGCTTCTGCCCTTAGAACCCGTACGAAAAAGCCCCCAACCTTACATGCTGAGTGTAGAAATTTACCTTATAGTAAATTTTTAACGCACGACAGCCGAGTGATACTTTAAAAAAAACTAGATAGGACAGATCAGACCGGATTTTATTGGGTTAGTTAATTAAATAATTCTACACAGTATAGTTAGGTAATTTGGTTAAAAAGGAATACAGAATGGTTAACGTAGAAAAGGGGTGAAAACAGGGGGCTGTAAAATGTCACCACTTATCTACATTATAGGAATAAGCTATAGATTGGGTTAATGAGGAAACGTCATACCCACAATGAACAATTGGGGTATAAAAAGACATATAAAGGAAACAAACCAGGGTTGACCTGGATTTCGCAGGAAGCTAGAAGCAATACCTTAAGTACGACAAAACACACCACCCAAGACAAATCCCAAAAGCAATAAAATAAATTTGTGTTCAACATCCTTCCTCGGTTAAAAGAGAAATAGGTCTCCCCAAATAAAATGCCAAGTAACAAAAACACAAAAAACGCTAATGAACTTTTCTTTGCGTAACAGACTTTGATATCATCTTGAATCGGTGAAAAACTACAGAAAGCTTTGAAAGTTCCACATATTTAGGCGAACCGACACTGACTCAGGATGGGACACAACAAGAGAAATCCAATCACTTACGAACTGCTATGGCATCTGCTCCCTAATCAAATCGTACTAAACTAAACTAAATTTGGAAATTAACGATCAATAGGAATATACATAACCCAAGCAGCTTTCGTCTGTTATAAATACAATAAGTTTAATCTGCATATTAGTTTAAAGCATAAAAACTTAAACGGCTGGTGAGAGTTTAGGAAAGATAACAAAATCCACATTTGAGTAAACAAGCTGAATTTTACAATCGAGAAAACAAATTGTCATTAAGAAATACCTTCATGAGACAAAAAACAAGTTGGGAAAAGTAATTTAGTCAAGACTAAATCGACAAATATAAGTAGAAGAATACCTACCTACAGAGCAGATAAATAAGGTACCTCCGACCTGCATATATAAGTGAAAAAGAACGAATGGTCAAATATAATCGGTCATCGTCCTATACGCGAAAGCAAAACAACAGAAAAACCAACTACAACAGGCCGCTCTGCCTCAACATTCATATTGGTGTTCCCTGAGAGGTAACGAGGGAAAAAAAAATAGGAAAGAAACAAAAAAAACACAACTCAGAAGAAACAATAATAAAGAGAACGGAAAGTAAAGACTGGATGGATCCTAAAATAATTGTGCAAGAGCTAAGCGGAGTGGCCTCACAATACTAACAAACGAAAACCAGGAGAGCACTGTTTTCTCCTTAATGGCGCGTGTTTTGGCGCTTAAAGAAATTTATTTATTATATATTATTAGTGGTTAAAAAACTGGATAGATGGAAAAGACGAATACACATAAAACTAACACAGAATTAGATATTAAATTTAGTTAAACAAATATAAAGAAATTTGAGCAAATGAAAACGCGTAAAAAAATGATGAAGAATGTGATAGAGATGGCTGTATACACACATGGTGAGGAATTGTACCACAGTCCATGTGTCTCTAAATTCTTGTCCTCACCGGGTAAGGATGGTTGCCAAGCTATGTATGCAAGAATGTCGCAGGTAGGTATAAGTTAATGTCGCGTATCTCTAAGTCGAGGACTGGTTCTGATGAAAAACTATTTGTCATACAACTGATGAACCGTGTGACAGTATCTAGTCCTTCACTGTTTTGATAAATATTTTCTCTGTAGCGAAAGATGCAACAGGTAAACAGTTTGTCCGTCCGTATACAAAAATATCATACCTCGGTTGTCTAATCTCCCGAAGTGTACTGGCCATACAGGGATATCATTCAGACAAATGGTTCTTGATACATGTAAACACATTATCCTTGAGTAATATGTAATCTCCGGGGGTGGGAATTTCTTAAAATATACTTTGGAGTCCTCGCTTTCATAGAAAATGCTGCTTTAAGATGTGTTGCACTTGTATAAAAAAGGGAGAGTCAACTATTGAGCTCTTTAGCTTAGAACTTCAGACAGTACGAACGCTTTTCCGTGAATGGAGCTGGTATAACTTGATACTGATAATCAACAGTGAACTTTAGGCGGTGACATCCAGCATGTAAGCTTTCGTAGTGATTTGAGCGATGACATTTTAAATATGTATTGAACGTGTTTGCGCAAAACAGTGATATAAGGAGACGAAAAATGTGCTGCGTCCCTTTTGAGTCGTGACGGCCGAGAAATATTCCATTTTAGATAGATGGACCCTGAAGAAAGACTATGATGGAGCGAATATTCTGTAAAGCCACATGTCTGGTATAGTGACGTCATCACCACGTACGGCGTAGACTCAGGACTTCTAGATGGACTGAATACAGACATAAGTCTTCAGCTAAGTTTTACACACTTAAAATAAAAAAGAAAATAGACTCCCTCGCACCCTTGACCCCCGCTCCCCCAAAAATCCCCCAGCAACCGGTGCCCCCCACCTGCTACCTTAAAAAAAAAATAAAATAAAAAAAAAAAACAACCACAAATATAAAACGAACATCACCCCATAAGCTCCCGCGTATTTACACAGGGTGACCATCTCATTAATTCTACTACTTATCTCCACCTATTGATCTCTATGAAGTTCGGATCCATAGTGATGTTAAAATATATTGTGCATGCGAGAGAATGTGTCGAATAGAATACAAAGATGAATGATTTTATTAACAATGCTAGTTGAATGAGAATAATGAACTATTAATTTACGTTCAGATTTCAGCGCTATCAAATCTTAAAGGACTATCTTTTTGATTTTATTAATCCATTAATCAGTTCAAACCTACAAATCCAGCCACTAATATCTGTCAATAAGTTTGATGGGTGTGTAAAACAGTTGTACCCGTGTTGTACGTTTCTTTCATGTGGACTGCATACACCAAGTGGAAACAGATGGTAAAACGTTTCCATTATGGAAAGCCATGCGCACATGCTATTTTAGCTTTTTTAAAGGAGCACAGACTCTTGTACATGAATCCACGGAACAGATTCCAATCGTCGTCTGTGTGTAATTGGAAGTGGGATGCAAGCAATCAACCCACTATATCAACTGAGGTGATCTGTCTCAAAGTTTTTGAAAATATGAAAGCAGGAACTTTTTGCCAGGCACGAAACACGAGACATGTACATGAAACATTCTCTCTAAAGATATCCAAAGAGGCTTGCAAATCTGGAACCCTCAAGACCAGCTGCTGCTATATTTTTTGGCAATTCCATATCTCTCACTACATCATTACAATTCACAAACCTTCAGGTATTTTATATGGCCTGTGACAGGACTCATCAATAGGCAAGAGATCACGTTCTAAATTGAAATAAATGCTTTTCACAGGTCCGGATGTCCCACTGGCCTTATTTCTTCTTCCATCTTCATATCATGCCAGAGAAATAAGAATCTGGTGGTTCCCCAATAAACAGGAAGTCGTCCCCGTAGAGGCACTGGCCGCATAGAGAGAAATATATCGGATAGGTCACAGGCCGCTATTTATCTTCCTTAGAAATACCCATGTCACATTGGAGGAGACAATGAAATGCAAAATTAACAAATCATTAAGATGGGAGAATTGGTCGAATCCACCCCACAAACCAATTGGACACAGCAAAACGCATCGAAACGAACCTTTTGCCGTTTTCTAAAGCCACACCCAGAATTCGTTGCAGCAGGATTGACAAACAAATGTCTGGGGCCCAATTACACCGGTCCTGGTCACCGATCGTCACAACCAAAATAGAAGGCTGGTAAGTATTCTTAATCATCGTGTAATGGGACGTCCTTTTTGTGATAGGCAAAAGTTAATTTGTCTCCGCAAATCCATAGAGCAAAAATAAAATCCGCTTGTTCACACAAACACGAGGCATCTTGAACGAAATACGTCTGTGCACACACAGAAGATACCTCCACAACACTTCATGACTGACAAGGATGGGAATGTGGTTTGCAAATGAGCTAGCTACACAAAGATTTGGCGTCAACCAATTGGGCACGACGCAAGCTCAAGACTATCCGTACTCCACGTAACGTAGGGAGTATCACGCGCCAGAGCTATGGAAAAGAGAAGGATTGGGTCATTCATGTCAGGAAGGTGAAGCCACCAGCCTACTGAAAACCGCCCCCCCCTTCCCCCCCACACCCCTCCCTCCCCCCGATCTGAAAACTAGAGCTAAAGTTCGCGACTTTTTTAAGGTTCATATTCGTGATCACACATGTCCAAATTAACATTTTTAAAATAGCTACTTTATGTCTCGGATAACTTTTGCCTGTTGGGTCCAGTGTCATTTATAAAATGATAAGAAATTATAATTGAAAAACTATCTACACCACATTTAGCTGTGCGGTTAAATGAATAGAATAAATAACATGAACAAAAATGTATTAAAAATCCTGTATAACATCTTACTAACCGTATTTGCCCTTGGCAAAAGTCCTTTATAAAGATAAAACCAACCAGATGTATGAAAAATACTACTGTAAATCCACACTGAATTATATTGCAGGCATGCTTTAAAGACATATTTTCCTACTAACAAAAACCACAATGTAAAAAAAACAGAACATCATCTCTACTGCGAGCTGCGACGGTAAATTAATAGTATAAAATGTCAAATGAGGTATCCCCTTCTCCGATGAACCGAACCGACTCCGCCTGTACGAAACCAATACTAAGAAGTTATCCCTCTGATTTCGCTCATTCCAGGATCTCTCTTGTCTCCCCTGTCAGTACTACAAAAATGGGTTGGGGCCACACTTGGTCGCGACCAACATACGTGGCCATAGGACATTAGCTACTAAATAGTTGATGAGGATACATGGCTGGCCAAATGCAAAAGAACCTCGTTCCTGTTGTTGCCCATAGCACTGTTCAATCAAAAACAGTCATAGCGCTAGCATGTTCAACAATGCTCCCCATACTAGGCTCTACCCGATGCTGGCGGCGGGCCTTTGTTCCCGTCAGGACCATTTATCCCGTGCCCGTTTTCCCTATCTGCACCTATCGACCATCTTGTATGCCCGGTCCTGAGTGCTGTCCCTAGCCTAGCAAATTATACGTAAAAGGACATCAACCTGAGTTTTGATGATTATTCTTGATTAGTCTAAGAAAGGGTACTGGTGATTTTACGGTTAATTACAGGATTGTATTCCTGGGTTATCTCCCCTTGTCCCCTTATGTTTACCTGTGTCTTAAGAATTCTGTGCATTCTTAAGTTACACGAAAAGTTAAAACACCAAGGTTACTAATGATTTGAGGCGTCCGCTTAAAAAACACTGCGCCCCTGATGCTTACCGTTCGCATAAAGGTCCGTGGTTACGGCCTTTAGTGATAATATTTTATTGTCATAGAAGAAGAAGTAATACCCTGCATGTAACTAAACCTAATAAACTAGTTTGGCATTAGCCTCTCGCTTGAGGAACCGCCCTAGGTCCTTTTGTTTAATGAAAACCGCACAAGGACCTGTACTGTTATTGCAGAACATGTGCCGGCATGACATCTATTTTTGGCGCAAAGACCGGGATTTTCTGCCGGTCTTGTAACAAGTGTACATTTCCTTTGCAAGAGTACACACGGCACAAGCACAAAAAATTAAGAGATTATAATACCATAAGCTGCGTGCTTTCCTGTGCTTCTCTAAGGTTGGTGCGGGAATTGCTGGAGTAAGATCACCGAGAAGTGAATGTCAAAATTAGTCCTCCATTCATTTGTATCCACAAACCCAACGAGCCTAAGAAAGAATATCCACCGCTTTTTTTTGTCCGAAATACCAACACACCAAACCAACACATATCTAGCTTAACATCCTGTAGTCAAGTCAAGAGGACATTCAACACCAAATCATAGCTGGGCAAGACCATAGCTGGAAGCTGGTTTGACATGACCCAAACTGTCCACACCAAAAGAGACCTTCCGATGCCCAAACACAAGAAACAGCTACTCTTTTTGGACCCCTGAAGGGAAGCTGAAAGTAGACGGCCGACCAAAAACAACTTGGCGAAGGACAGCTGGGAGGCAGGGAGATGGCAAAAGAATGAACCAGAGTTGGGGCAAAAACAGCTGGTAGCGAAGGATGGCCCCACCCGACCTCGTGCAAAGTGGAATCAATTTGTCTTGATTCCTATGTGCCCTACAAGAAGAGCGGACGCCACCTGGAGGCGTGAATTGCCTACTGACTGCTTTCGACGGTCGTGTTAAGGGATTCGCAGAAAAACGAAGATCAAGACGAAGACCACAGGGCCGTTATAAGTGATCGGACATAGGTCCAAGGACTCTATTCCCCTTGTCCATCTTTTGTTTCGGGAGAATAAGGAAAGTTACCTCCACCAATGTGTAAGACATGAGAAGTCATCTTTTCATCCCTCAGTTTACAATCAGACTGCCAGGAAAGTGGCAGTGTTGTGTTTATTGTGTTACCTTTTTCTAGTCTAATTCTGAACAAAGGTAATAAAGTCTTTTATGTATCTTGTTACGTATGCACTAGAAGTAATAGAAATATACATTGTGCAGGAGCACATGTTAATTCAGAGCTCACAGCTGATATATTACATAAGTCCAAATATGATTGGTGCCTTGAATATATAACACGGAGCTAAATCACCAACGTCTTTTGAACATTAGAGCCCCCCAATAAAATTATCTACTTCAGTAGAGGATTGGCAAGGAATAATGTACACGAAAAGTTAAAATGAACACAACAATAAACTAACCAAGGCTTTACCCTAATAATTTTGATGGTACACGCATACTTGCGGCCCATGATGCTGAGTCTCCATAAAGGACCGTGGGTCACGGCCTTATTTCTTACTTGAAAGAAGTAACCCCTGGCATGTAATGGGGCCCCAGAAAAATACATAGCTCGTTTTGTTAGGGCGCCATTGAAACCGCCCCTTCCCGTGCGATAAACTTTGCAGATGGTAGACCTGCGGGTTCTGTCAGGTCTTCACCAGAACTAACTTCAGTAGATGAAGAGAGAAAGTAGACTGTACAAATTCCATTATTGATTGCAGCCAGAGTAACGCTGAGCAGATGCAAAGGGGGTTTAACTACCAATAACCGATCATATAATGTCTGCCATGATTATTATGCCCCATTGACTGTGTCGTCCTCACAAACTATGAAACGTCGTATAATAAAAAATTGTGAAACTACCAGCAGCATTACCAACTCAGAACATCACTGACTTACTCTCCTCGCCGCTTCCTGCATGAGGGTGTGAGAGGGAACAGTGAGCAGCTGTCCAAAAGCTGACCCTCATTCGCCCTACACCAACACTTACCGGACATCCTTCCCCACTTAAATAACAAGTACTACACGCCTGAATACATGTAGACTGTTTTTGCTGTGATGTCCATGTTCCACACCTTCAATTACAGACACCTGACAGCGCCACATGCTGGTGTATCCCTAGGATTATTCACCGCAACTATTGAAACCTTTGTTCCAGCTGTGACAAAACGGACACGCCCCACTGTCAATCCTACGACTACTTTAACAACCCATGACACGAAACCAGACTTTTAACAAAATTGAAATAACCGTACCGCACCCGGGCGAGGGCCATTGTCGCCGGGGTCTATTGTCACCCATTGGTATCCCTATGTATTTTTCGCCATTCGGTGGACCGTTGTTACGTTTCAAGATACAAACGCTCGAAAAGAACCCGAATGAAGATTTCCAACGCCACGCCTGCGCCGGGTCTCTAAAACAATAGTAATCACCAAGCTGAGATAAGTGTGTGCAGATAATTACACAGGGAAACTGGCTTTCAAAGTAATGTTTTTAATTAAGTTCCAACAGGGTGGTCAAAATAGCACACCCCCATGTGAAAACACCATACCAGGATGTGAGAATATAACCCCCCTTGATTTCCCCATCCATCCCCCCTCCCATAAAAACACAAACCCCCCTCTGACCTGCCAACTGTAGGGTGATACAAACACTAACCCCGAAGCGAGTAAAACAAGAATACCCATTCTATAAGAAGTCCAGTCGTCTTAGATAAGAAGATTACTAGAAAACGAATGAACGCAAGTATAGCCAAACTGGTAATGAAAGACACAAAAGACGGAGAAACATAAAAAAAGACAGGGCTGAAGGAAAAGGATATGAGACGCAAAAAAAAGGGGCTTGTTTTTTTTTGGACTCGTTTATCAACAGCTACAAAAGCAATTGCACCAGCCTTGCTGTAGTGGGTTTATTGAAATATACTATTTTCATTCAAATTGAGGCGGTTGCCGCCTTCTAATAAACACTTTCTTCCCAATACAAGAACCACTGCCACCACAATTCACTGGTGTAATAATCAAAGTGTATTACAAAATAACCTTAACACCCCAACATTACTAATTGAGTAACACTAATCTCCTGGCACAGTAGAATGGGACACAGCAAATTACTTCTGTTTAGATGCTTCAAACAAATGACTACACTTGGTCCGGAAATTTAAGGTATATGCCTCTATGACTGGTGCTACTGAAAATTCCTTATGTTTTGTCCCAGTCGTGGTAATTAAAAAAAAAAAATGGCGGAATCTCACTTTTAAATTAATAAGACGCGGACCCAAAATATTCATTGTCCACGACTCCTTTGCACCAAAAAAAATTCTTAATATGTGTAACACCAATCAGCACACATAAATCTTTCATCAAACTACCTGAAAAACTAAGAGCGATGTCTCACTGGCTTTTGTTAGATTGCTAATTTGAGCCGTTGCGATTGCAATCACTCCTGATATTTGTGTCTCCGGAATTTCGGTAGGATTTATCTCCCGTCAATTTCTCGTGATCCCTAAGCCCCAGATTCGTAGCTTTTTTAAAATTAGGCAGTACAACTTCGCCATTGGATGAGACAGGACCATACACAGAATAAATCCACATAGGATCTCTAGTCCCTGCCGGCACTAAAATTAAACCAATGGTTGAACTCTTTAGACACATATGACAGGTGGATCTGGGTGTTTTATAATCCCTTGCTCATCCCCCCCCGCGTTTTAAAAAATAATCAGGTTTTAAAAAATTTTAAACTCGATGTCACAACTCTTTTAGATAGTCCAGTACTCACTTCCGATTGTATTTGTACACAAAACTTCACAAACATCTCGTGAACATAATTTCCTGACAAATACCCATCCGCCCATATGTGTCCTCCTCGCCACTGACAAGTTATCTGGAACTGATTATACGAGGGGATTTGCCCCCAGGGGAAGCGACTTGTAAGTATTATACTACACCTGTGTATTTATCCCGGAGACAAAACAACTCCCCCATTGAGATTTCTCTACACTTATGTCTTTCCGTCGACCATCGGGTAGCTAGACCACCTTGTCAAATCAATTCTGGGTCCCCCCTCTAAAAAATAATCACGTAGAGCCCTTAAGTGAATAAAAGGTATTATCCGCTGACTCTGTCAAATTTAGCCTTGTAATTACTATTAACAACCGTGCGAAAAAACGTAAAAGACACATTCTTGGCCAGTGGTCAGCAAGCAACAATGAAAAATGCATAAACTAATGACACATAATAGTCACGATCGGTGAGCGAAAAAGGAAGAAATGAAGTTATACTCACGACCAGAAGAAGCGAAAGATAAGAAACAGACTGCAACTCACACCTTGATAATCTGACACAGAGATTGAGTATAAATCTATAACCCACAGCAACTCGGACGCCTTACCCCAATTTTTTTTTGGGCAATTTTTTGTGTGAATGTTTGTCTTTATTTTTTTCTTAAAATAACTTTATATTCTAAATTTTTTATTTATCTTTATTGCCTAAAAAAACCAAACAAACCCCAATAAATAAACACCATGCCCTCCCTAGACACTAACGCTGAACGTTAACTCAAGTGCACCTCTTGCCCACATTTTCGTCGCCTTATCACACACACGGATATAATGAGACGCCCTAAGTGTCAGACAGCACTAAATGGACGCCCCAAGTAAGCTACAAATGCATCACAACAAAGCGTTTGCAACTAACAATGCATAATAAACCGTCCAAGCTACATGACAACAGTACATAAATTTTGCTGTAAACTAATATGTAACACGCAAGTGTTTTGCAATGGGACGTAGACGGGCTACGAAGGGTGAACTACTTTTTTAAACAATCGGTCAAATACGACCTACTTTGCATTATAAAAAAGTACTTTAAAGTTGTCCAACTGTTGTACCAAAAAGCTTTTAGGGAGTAACGTGTTTAGAGATGACTTCACACTAACTAGGCTCCACTTTTATTAGAAGTGTTTACAGTGGAAGAGAAGTACGTCCCCCGACCTCACACCCTGACGTACCCTAGGCTGACCTTGCGGCCTAAAGGCCGGCCCCCTACCTACGCGAAAATCTTTTGCCAGAACGCCTTGTGTAGGGCAGGTTTTCTCAACCGGGTTCCACAGAACCCTAGGTGTTCAGTGAGAGGACGTCACTAGAGATCGTGTTTTGTAAAAAAAATTATTTATTAAGGTCCTTTTTTATATTTTTTTTTTTTTTAACTTTAGCTCGCCGAGGCGGTGTTAGCCACTCTCTACCTGGTCGTGGAATGATTCTTTAATGCCACAAATAATACCAACACAAGAAAATATACAGCCTAACAAAATAAACCATAGAAAATCGGCCACAAGACTCAAAATGACCCTATCAACCACAGATTCGTGCACAAGGAACAATACCACGACAAAATCCCCATTGATTACACTCACGCTATCGCACTGCAAAATGTACCTTTTCCATTCCAACCGTTGATAAGAAAAAAGCCTACTATATTATTTCACCCGGCCTTTTCTTATCTTAATTGAAACTAGGTGCCTGAATTATGGCTAATACCACATTGAGAGGAGACTGCTAAATCGACCCTAACTTGATTAATCCTATTCCACATTAAAATATATTAACGCTTACCCAAAACGAACGAACAGATGGTGACTCAAATAGAAAGAGAGAGTGGCGAAAATAAATCCAGGACGCAGTGCAAAGAAATAAACACCACAGCGTCTCGCTATTAATGCCCCGTAAAAATACCCTCGACGCGGGTCTCCCACCAAGCGTAACGCGATACAACAATTACTTTACACTGATCACGCGTTGTAAAGGCTTCATTGCACTAACTTTGTTCAAGACGGACAGGATAAATTCACTACCTTGTTACCCAAGTTAAGGCTTAAATAAAAACCCCTGGGACAACGCTATAATAGAAAAGATAACATTTAGTATGGGTTTACTGCTATTGAAAACATTACAGTACCCCACATACAGCAACATCTTAGCGAATGGTTACAAGGAGGTAGAAGAATTGCATTATTCATTGCAAACGCAACACCACTGTACGTTCTCTATTTAAATATATATATTTTGGGCTTCACTCTAGGGTTTGCTGAAAAGAATTAACAATGTACGGCGTTATGCAAGATGTAAGTCCCCCCTAGGAATTAACAAGTTATAGCCAAAATAAAATGATGGGTGCTGTCAGACAGGAAACACCACCCTAAAAACTGACCAAATCCCATCAATCGCTCAGTGGTAGATTTTTTTTTAACACCAACATTGTACGTTTGACAATGGGCCACACTAGTAACCTTTGAACCACACTTGATTGCTGGAAGATATGGTAAGGCTAACGCGATTAAGACGGGGCGAGGCATATGTAAATATCTTAACTCTTATGGGTGAGTGTTAGTCGGGAGGCGTTAGAAGTTAAAAAAAATCAAAAACATTTCCGAAGACTGTGGGCTTCCATTGGCCTAGACTCCAGATATACCACTTAGGAGCGTTATTAGTTTTTCGAGACCACAAGTTCGAGGGGACGAGCCCGCCTTCCTGGTA
>JAMPIV010017942.1:0-43267 GCA_024509875.1 Oreohelix idahoensis
TGGAGATGTGCATGCTTGTCTCTTACCTAATCCTATTGCGGACCTTATTATTGGTCGTATTCACGGAGTTAGGGAGTGTACCCCACAGCAGATTGCTGCTTGGGAAGATAATAACATGCAAGCTACAAATGCAGTAGTTACAAGAGCACAAGCTCTACAAACACCCGAAACTTCACTGAATAGTGATAATGAAGTTGATAGCCAAGATAGTCACTTAGTAATCACTCGTGACTCTTTCATAAAATTGCAAGAAGAAGATCCTTCTTTAAAAAAATTCTTCGTTCTTGCGAAGAAAGGTGATCCGAATCAGGATACAAATAGAAAATCTTGGATTGCAATGAGAAACGGCGTACTTGTACGTATGGTACAAGATTCGACTACGTCGGCACATTCGCAAATTCTTGTTCCCAAGAGCATGAGAGTGCAAATATTACAACATGCTCATGACTCGCAATGTGCTGGACATATGGGTTTTTCCCGTACGAAGTCGAGAGTCCTTGCGGCTTTCTTTTGGCCTTTTGTCAATAAGGACATTCGTATTTACTGCCGATCATGCAAGGTATGTCAGGAGGTCAAATCTAGAGGACCACGACATGCTGCGCCTATCCAGGCTGCTGACATTCCTATTCGGCCGTTTCAGAAAATGGCCATAGATATTATTGGCCCTTTTAAGGTCAAGTCGGCCAGAGGACATCAGTTTATCCTTACATGTGTCGATATGTGCACACGTTGGCCAGAGGCTATTCCTCTTAAGAGCATATCTACTACAGATATCGCAGATGCTCTTTGGTTGATATTTTCTCGCTTGGGGTTCCCCAGAGAAATATTGTCAGACCATGGCACTCAACTCATATCTGACACTATGTCACAGGTAATGTCTACCTTACATATTGAACGATCTCTCAGTAGTATCTACCATCCTATGTCTAATGGGTTAGTTGAGCGTCTGAATAGAACGCTCAAGACTTTGCTTGGTAAGATAACTGAAGATCATCCTCAAGATTGGGACAGGGTTTTACCCGCGGCTCTCTTTGCCTATAGAGAAGTCCCTAATGAACACACAGGATTTTCTCCCTTCGAACTTGTCTTTGGCGCGCGTCCACGCGGCCCTATGTCTTTATTACACGATCTCATCACTGCCGATGATATTAGCGATGAAACTCAATCCTCATATGAGTATGTCATTGCTCTTAGACAAAAGATCATTGAGGCATGTAAGCTAGCAACTGCTTCATCAGAAATTGCTAAAGAGAAGGCAAGACAGTTTGCTAACAAGAATAGATGTCTACGACAACTTTGTCCAGGTGACAAAGCATTCGTCCTACTCCCCAGTAGGGAAAATAGACTTCTTATTGCATGGAAAGGTCCGTATGCAATAGTCTCTCGGATTTCCGATGTTGACTATGTGGTCGATATTGATGGAAAGCATAAAACTTTCCACATAAACATGCTTTCGGAATTTCACGAACGTCCGGACTATTTGCTGCCTATTTTCCAGGCAACGGATGATGCTCCTGCACCTCACGGTCATTATTCATCCCTGTCTGTCATACAGGATGAGGAATCTACCTTCTCTGATGTTAATCTTCCCCTTCCAGTGGTTCCATTACATTCTACGGAATCTTGGAAAAACGTTTCTGTTTCTCCTAATCTTTCTGGTGACGAACATCGACAAGTCTCGTCGATGTTACAAACATTTCAGGATGTTCTCACTGACATTCCTGGACACACAGATGTCATAGAACATGACATAATTCTTACCGACAATAATCCAATTAGGGTTAGGCCTTATCCTATTCCTATACACTTTCAGTCGCAAGTGGAAAAGGAATTGGATGAAATGATTCAATTAAATATAATTGAACCATCGACTTCACCATATTCTTCTTCCATGGTTATTGTCCGGAAGAAGGATAAGAACATACGAATTTGTGTTGATTATCGCAAATTGAATCAGGTCACAAAGTTCGATGCTGAACCGATGCCTTTGTTAGAAGATCTACTGATTAGACTTTCTAATTCTAGATTCTTCACTAAACTTGACTTGTCTAAAGGTTATTGGCAAGTGCCTTTAGCAGAGCATGCCAAACCTCTTACTGCTTTTTCTACACCTAGGGGTCTATTTCAATGGAATGTTATGCCTTTTGGTCTCATGAACGCCCCTGCCACTTTCGTTCGCATGATGCGTCGAATTCTGTCACATCGTTCGGATGTCATCGCATACTTAGATGACATCTGTCTCTTCAGTGATACCTGGGAAGATCACTATTTAGGGTTATATGACTTACTGTCCACTCTACGTGAGAATAATTTGACAGCGAAACCTTCTAAAGCTTTTGTTGGTTTTGGTGAAATCTCTTTCCTGGGTCATCGTGTTGGTCATGGTCTCTTGAAGACAGAAGACCACAATACTTCCAAAATACTGAACATCTCTGTTCCTAAAACGAAGAAACAAGTTAGGAGTCTCTTAGGTTTAATTCAATTTTATGGGAGATTTATTCCAAATTTATCTTCGATCATGGCACCTCTCTCAACATTGTTGAAGAAAGGTTCGCCTAATCTGGTCCGTTGGTCTGAAGAATGCCAATCTTCACTAGACCAAATCAAGAATATATTTTCTTCTCCTCCCATCTTAAGATTACCTACTCTTGATAGGACTTTTGTTCTTCGGAGTGATGCTTCATCCACTGGGATTGGAGCAGCACTGATGCAAGAATATGCAAATACTCTGCATCCTGTTATGTACATTTCTAGAAAACTAAATGCGGCAGAGAGGAACTACTCGGTTTTAGACCGTGAGTTGTTAGCGATGGTTTGGTCAATTCTAAAGCTACAAAGATTCCTCCTGGGCGCACATTTCATTCTAGAGACTGATCAGAAAGCTCTTACAGCTATTCAGACTAAGAATTTGAAGAGTTCGAGATCCACTCGATATGCTATAGCTCTTCAACCTTTTCACTTCACGGTACGAGCTATCCGTGGTGCGGATAATGTGATGGCTGACATTTTGTCTAGATGCCCACATGACTCCAACTAATACTTCTGTCCTATATTTCCATATATTACAGAGTCATAACACACCTATATTTCTACAATAGATTAGCACATCTGTACTTACTTTATATGTACACACTATCGTGCTTTGTTGTCATCTTCTTCTGTTCGTTTTTTAAGATGATAGAGGAGGACTGAGTAGTTAATATAAGGGCCGTTAGTTTACTAAACAGCCACAATTATTAATAATGTATTGTACCTTATGAAGCATATTAGTTATTAATTAGCATTATATTGCTTGTACTTTCTCAGAATGTCATTGTTGAGCTGAGGACTTACCTTACTAGTATCAAGCATGACGAGTTCTAGATTGTGTACTTACCCTCGGAATACCAGAGCATATGTCCTGGATCGTCATGTAGTTTAACTTTACTATGTACTTATGTCATTACATGTCAAAGAATGTACTATTTAAATTTTCCTATCAGATTTGTACATCCATTTTTAAAGACAATATTAGAGTATGCTGTTTAATGATGATTATGGTAACTTGCATACGTATATTGTGTTTACATGCTAACGTGATGTGTGTTGGTGACACCTCCCCGATGTGAATATTTTTTGAGACATATTTATTTTTCTGTTGAGGTATATCCTCACCAGACACTCTATATTTAGCCTCATGTTAGGCAATTTAATTAATTATCAGCGCATAATTCGTGCGTTTTGAGCCGCTTATCGCATGCTCTTTGATATTTAAAAAAAAAAAAAAATATGTTCCACATTTTTTTTTTTATCGGGAGGAGGTGGTGATATGTTGCGTGATAAATTCTCGCAACATCGTTTTTATTACAATATCTATTTTATAACGCAAGGGCAACAACTGCTTGAAATTTATAGTCACTTTTCTCGGTAAGCATTTGTCTTCCCGCGTTGGTATTGAATGCAGTTAAGTTTTGAGCTGTGGTCTTTTTGCGCTGGACTGCGCATGACTGGTCTTGTTTTTTGGTCGATCGGTTTCCGCCCACCACTAGTGGAGTGAGCGATTTGAATGGCGAAAGAGATGCCTCGTTGAAGAGGGGATCTCCGCTTTTTTTTGTTCTGTCAGGGATGTGTAGTCCTCTTAATGGATATTTCGTTTATTCGAGATAATACCTCTAGTGTTTCCCACATGTCGGGAGGCGTGATATTTCTGTGTATTTCATGAAAGCAAGGTAAATTGACTTTTTCATTACCTCTCTCGATTTTGGGTCGTGAGCGATTTCGATTCATAGCCTGTCTTCGAAAGTCGTCGTCACGAGATTGTTTTTCCCAGCTCACATGTCGCTGTATTGTACTGCATCGGTTGATGCATGTCCCAAGGACCATTACTTGCTACTTTGTTAAATGAACTAGGTTTGGAAAACCTTTATTATCTAGAGGATATTTTTTGAGGACATTATTTATACTTCGGCAGACGTGTCTGTCTTGCTGAAGTCAGACTAAGGAGAGTGAACTGATCTCATACATCTGGTTATCTCCTGGCTGTTATAGAAAAGGATGGAGTTTTTCACCTGACTACATTTACAGCACTATGAAATATAATATGCATCTGACTCATCATTGTAATGCTGTCTACCGTCTATTGCTGTATTGAATGTTGCTGTGATAATGACTGTTTGATGTGCCTACATATTCGCGTAACCATTTTGTCACTGTGGCGTCCACAATAAATAATGAAGAAAAACGTCAACGGCTGTTACAAGAATCATTGACTTTATACGTCGTGAGTTTACTGACGTCCTATGTGGATTGCCCTTGTTGAACTGAGTCACACATCAGCACACTTACAACAAAACCAGACCATGCGGATACCCATCCATCATCAAGTATGGCATCCGCATCAATACTGTTAATTAGGAGAAACAACAGAAGTATTGCGTTCATTTATGGGCTGAGTTGCCCCACAGTTATACTTCCGGTGTTTATCTTGTGTGTTTCCGTACTGAGATAAATGGGCCAGCTAAAGCAAATCTTTTTTTGTGGGATGCCCTATCAGGCCCGTGGGGGTCCAGATGTGATTCGCTATGATTAGCCTAGGCGGAGTTGTTCGTACGGTAAGGTTAGGGGGTTCGAACCCTGGGTAAGCCACTCACGTCTGTTGTTTTTCTGTTGTCCAAGTGTTCTACTTCTTTATTTCTTACGAGTGCCTGAAAACATACCTTTATGTTTGTCTAATATTAATTTACTGTTTACAGGCCTCGGGTTTCCCTTCCTTATGTGTTATTAATGCATTGTGTTGCTTATGGTCGTTTTTAAAGTTTTGTCACAATTTCTTCAAATGATACTTCTTTTTTGTCCCATATTTGTTTAACTACATTTCTACACTGACTCAATCGCTAAAACATCGTTTATTAATTCATACACCTTAGTCTTGTTGTGATAGATGCCAGAAAGAGACTTAATGGTCTGTCCCAGATATTTAAGACGCGACGTTTTAGGAAAACAATACGTCATTTCATTTCATTTATAAGAACACGGGTTTCAGCTTGCCTGGCCTGGATATAGCTTTGTAACTTCAACCACATTTAAAACGACTGTTATACTTAGGGAAATTTTATGTCTGTAAATTTACTATAAGAAATCTCACTATGGTGATTAATACATATATGAAGTCAGTTGATATGAAGTCTTACAACCTTGTAGCATATAAGCGAAATTTTCCGCCTATGCTCCTAGAGTTAGCTACTTTAGAGGAGAGGTCCAATCAGGAATAGTCTAACTTAACATCTCAAATGCCAAACCAATTGCAGATAAGTGTCCTGATTTTGGTAGGGGTCTATTCCCCTCTGGCTACCCTCCTTTAGAACATTTTACATGACAACATAAGATATGAATTTTTAAACACTCCATAACCATATAAGGTCTTGCTCCCTTTTCGTTTTCGCCTGTCATGTTTTTACAAACTCACAATTAATTGACAATACTAACATTATAATCTCTCATCCAAGATTTTAATTTTCTTGTAATTGTTTTATCACAACAAAGCTCATCTGCTGGAAGTATTACATCACTGTCCGTGTCTGAATGTTTACCAAGATTGTATTTGGGCACGTCATGTTTGCAAACTAGAACCTTATCATGCGATAACATTGTTTTTTCATGTATTTTCCCAGACAGAAAATCTGGGTTAACAATAGGAATGTTGCTCAGTGTAGACACGTACTCCGTTTGGAACTGGCGGCAAGATAAAAGTCAATGTGGCACGTTTGCTACTTTGCTACGCGTCGCGGATAACAGAGGAGAAAATAACCAGGAGAGAGGGGTAGGTGAGAGGTGTGACAAGATGTGATAAGAAAACATTGAACGATGAAAGCGAAAAGAAAGATAAATATAAGGAGCGGTTCAGAAAAAAGAACAGGAAGGGCACGAGAGAAAATTAAAGAGGCCACAATAAAATGTAACGATCGGATATTTGACTTGTCACAATGATAATGATGCAATAAAGGTGTGTCAAGATGAAATGTAAATCTTAATGGGTGTCGTACTGTGTCGTAAAAAGGCAACGATTATATGGTTGTGCGTGAAGGTGGCAACCTTATTATGTAAAACAAACTACAACAGAAACCACTGCTGTGAGCACGAAGGCATGCTCCCACGTCATTATGAAATAATGATCTAAATTGGATGACGATTCGGATGTGCAATCTAACGTCCATTCCGGCAAGATCACTTTTTTTCTTCATTTTTCTCTTCCTCTCATTCATCGCTTTTATTTGGCATAATTGTTGCCCTTCCATTCATTATTTTTTCTCTACGTTGGATCAGTAATGAGAAGTCTCTAACACTCCATACCCCTACGGAAGTATCGGCCACGGGACTATCTTTAATTCTCACATGTTTGCTTTGAGCCGATCCCAGACAGAACTGTAATAACGCCATGTAATTTAACCGATCAGCGACTGATAAGTTTTCGCTTCATTCGTCTGGCCACATTTGATAGAGACGGTCATCCCTGTTGATCCCTTTGAACGTGACCGTCCAACATTTAACCCCAGGTGGAGACTGACTATCCTTATGTTTGCACAATACGGGAGATAATGAGGTAATCGCTTCCGATGTACGTTCTGTATCGAGATTACAGATAAATCTGTCTGGAAACTCAAGCTTTGCAGACGATAGCATCGGGGCTGTATCAGTGCACAACATTTGTTTGTGAAGATAGCACAAGATGCCGGGAGGTAAGTCCTGACGCTACGATATGAAGAGGTCACGCGTGGATATTAAATTTAATATTTTGAAACACATGAGTGTATTTTTTGAATTTGAAGCACCCCTACCCACGTAGTGCTGAACGAGATTGGATTGGATTGATTGATTTGAGAGACCGGAATATACAATGTATCTCATTGGAAAATTAGGCGGAAACACAGCTGGAATTTGAACTGAGGATTGGGAGATATAGTGTAGTCAAATCAAAGTCAGTACATACACTGCAGCGCAACCGTCAGACACGCGTCTCCTAACAGCCAGAAAGAAAAAAGAAACATTGGATGGTATAGACAATTCCACAATTAATGACCTAAAGTAAACAGATCCGAGGTGGACACTTTGGGCAATTAGCTAATGTTAAAAGTAAACCCCGCATTTATTAAAAATCAAGACAGGAAACATTGGAATATTTGATCACAGAGTACATAGAGGAAACTAAACAAAAGTTTTCCCCTAAAACACACCTCCCGCCGTCAGACTGATTTAACGCACTCTAGGATTTCCTTGAACCTAAGTATGATTTCGAAAGCAACTAATACAGAGCTGTGTCGCCTAGTCTAGAAAAATCTGTGCTAGAAAGGAGGATTGTGAAATGCCCAAACAGGTTTTCTTGGTAAGTTTGGTTATATAGTTCAGGCTGTGCAAATATACCGCTTAACGCAATATGAAGGAGTAATATCATTGCACCCCTAAATGTATGTGTCCGTATACGTCTTACAGGGGGGGGGGGGATTGGTTTTCTTGCTAGTGTACTACTCGACAGGGGGGGGGGGGGGGGGGACGGGGGGGTAGGCGGGGGAGGGGGTGTGGGGAGTGGGGGGGGGGGGGGGGGGGACTTCCATCTCGGGGGGGCGGGGGGGGGGTGGGGGGGGCCGCGCGGGGGGGGGGGGCCGGGGGGGGGGGGGGGGGGGGGGGGGGGGGGGGGGGGGTTGGGGGGGGGTTTTTGGTGGGGGGGGTGTGGGGTGTGGTTGTGGGGGGGGTTGGGTGGGGGGGTTAGGGGGGGTTGGGGGTGGTTGTGTATGTTGTTGGGGGGGGGGTGTGGTGGGGTGTTGTTGGGGGGGGGGCTGGGGGGGGGTATTGTGGGGTTGTGGGCTTCCGGTGTGGTGGGGGGTGGGGGGGGTTGTTATGGGGGGGGTGGGGGGGGGGTGGGTGGGGGGGGTTTGGGGGGGGGGGGGGGGGGGTGGGGGGGGGGGGGGGGGTAATGGGGGGGGTGTGAGGTGGTGGTGGGGGTGGGGGGGGGGTAAGGGGGAGGGGGGTGGTGGGGGGGGGTTTTTGGTGGGGAGTGTGGGTGTGGGGGGGGGTTGGGGGGTGGGGGTGTGGGTTTGGTGGGGGGGGGGTGGGGGTGGTGTGGGGGTGGGTTTGGGGGGGGGGGGGGTGGGGGTTGGTGGAGTGGGTGGGGAGGGGGAGGGGGGGAAGGGGGGGTTGGGGGGGGGGGGGGTGGGTTTGTTGGGTGGGGTTGTGGTGGTGGTTGTGGGGGTGGGGTGTTGGGGGGGGGGAAGGGGGTTGGGGGGGGGTTGGGGGGTGTGCACTGGGGTGGGATGTGCATGGGTGGTGGGTGGTTGGTTGTGGGGGTGGGTGTTGGGGGCTTTGGGGGGGGGGGAGTTTGGGGGGGGTGGGGGGGTCAATCTATAATCATAGGGGGGGGGGGGGGGGGGGGGGGGGGGGGGGGGGGGGGGGGGGGGGGGGGGGGGGGGGGGGGGGGGGGGGGGGGGGGGGGGGGGGGGGGGGGGGGGGGGGGGGGGGGGGGGGGGGGGGGGGGGGGGGGGGGGGGGGGGGGGGGGGGGGGGGGGGGGGGGGGGGGGGGGGGGGGGGGGGGGGGGGGGGGAGGGGGGGGGGGGGGGGGGGGGGTTTGTTTGGGGGGGGGGGGGGGGGGGGGGGGGGGGGGGGGGGGGGGGGGGGGGGGGGGGGGGGGGGGGGGGGGGGGGGGGGGGGGGGGGGGGGGGGGGGGGGGGGGTGGGGGGGGGGGGGGGGGGGGGGGGGGGGGGGGGGGGGGGGGGGGGGGGGGGGGGGGGGGGGGGGGGGGGGGGGGGGGGGGGGGGGGGGGGGGGGGGGGGGGGGGGGGGGGGGGGGGGGGGGGGGGGGGGGGGGGGGGGGGGGGGGGGGGGTGGGGGGGGGGGGGGTTGGGGGGGGGGGGGGGGGGGGGGGGGGGGGGGGGGGGGGGTGGGGGGGGGGGGGGGGGGGGGGGGGGGGGGGGGGGGGGGGGGGGGGGGGGGGGGGGGGGGGGGGGGGGGGGTTGGGGGGGGGGGGGGGGGGAGGGGGGGGGGGGTGGGGTGGGTGGGGGGTGGGGGGGGGGGGGGGGGGGGGGGGGGGGTTGGTGGGGGGGGGGGGGGGGGGGGGGGGGGGGGGGGGGGGGGGGGGGGGGGGGGGGGGGGGGGGGGGGGGGGGGGGGGGGGGGGGGGGGGGGGGGGGGGGGGGGGGGGGGGGGGGGGGGGGGGGGGGGGTGGGGGTTGGGGGGGGGGGGGGGGGGGGTTGGGGGGGGGGGGGGGGGGGGGGGGGGGGGGGGGGGGGGGGGGGGGGGGGGGGGGGGGGGGGGGGGGGGGGGGGGGGGGGTTGGGGGGGGGGGGGGGTTGGGGCGGGGGGTGGGGGGGGGGGGGGGGGGTGGGGGGGGGGGGGGGGGGGGGGGGGGGGGGGGGGGGGGGGGGGGGGGGGGGGGGGGGGGGGGGGGGGGGGGGGGGGGGGGGGGTGGGGGGGGTGGGGGGGGGGGGTGGGGTGGGGGGGGGTGGGGGGGGTGGTTGGTTGTGGGGGTGGGGGGGGGGGTGTGGTTGGGGGGTTGGGGGGGGTTGGGGGGTGGGGGTGTGGGGGGGGGGGGGGGGGGGGGGGGGTGGGGGGGGTGGGGGGGGGGGGGGGGGGGGGGGGGGGGGGGGGAGGGGGGAGGGGGGGGGGGGGGGGGGGGGTGTGGGGGGGGGGTTGGGGGGGGGGGGGGAGGGGTGTGGGGAGTGTGTGGGGGGGGTGGGGGGGGGGGGGCGGGCAGGGGATGGGGGGTGGGGGGGGGGGGGTGGGGGGGGGGGGGGGGGGGGGGGGGGGGGGGGGGGGGGGGGGGGGGGGGGGGGGGGGGGGGGGGGGGTGGGGGGGGGGGGGTTGGGGGTTTTTGGGGGTGGGTGTGGGGGGGGGGTGGGTTTTTGGTGGGGGGGGGGGGGGGGGGGGGGGGGGGGGGGGGGTGGGGGTTGGGGGGGGGGGGGGGGTTTTGGGTTGGGGGGGGGGGGGTGTGGGGTTGGGGGGTGGGGGGGGGGGGGGGGGGGGGGGGGTGGGGGGGGGGGGGGGGTTTGGGGGATTGGGTTTGGGGGTGGGTTGGGGGGGGGGGGGTGGGGGGGTGGGGGGGGGGGGGGGGGGTTGGGGGGGGGTTTGGGGGGGGTTGGGGGGGGGGTGGGGGCGGGGGGGGGGGGGGTGGTGGGGGAGGGGGGGGGGGGGGGGGGGGGGGGGTGGGGGGTGGTGGGGGGTGTTGGGGGGGGGGGGTGGTGGGGGTGGGTGGGGTGGGGGTGGTGGGGGGGGGGGGGGGGGGGGGGTGGGGGGGGGGGGGGGGGGGGGGGTGGTGGGGGGGGGGGGGTGGGTTGGGGCGGGGGGGGGGGATGGGGGGGGGGGGGGGGGGGGGGGGGGGGCGGGGGGGGGGTTAGGGGGGGGGGGGGGGGGGGGGGGGGGGGGGGGGGGGGGGGGGGGGGGGGGGGGGGGGGGGGGGGGGGGGGGGGGGGGGGGGGGGGGGGGGGGTTGGGGGGGTTGGGGGGGGGGGGGGGTTGGGGGGGGGGGGGGGGTGGGGGGGGGGGGGGGGGGTGGGGGTTGGGGATGGTTTGGTGTGGTGGGGGGGGGGGGGGGGGGGGGGGGGGGGGTTGTGGGGGGGGGGGGGGGGTTGTGGGGGGGGTGTGGGTTGGGGGGGGGGGGTGGGGTGGGGGTGGGATGGTGGGGGGGGTTTGGGGGGGTGGGTGTGTGGGGTTTTATTTGGGGGGGTGGGGGGGGGGGTGGTTGTTGGGGGGGGGTTGTGGGGGTTTGTGGGGGGTGTTTTGTGTGGTATTGGGGGGGGTTTGGGGTGGGTGGGTGGGTGGTTGGGGGTTGGGGGGGGGGGGGAAGGGGGTTGGGGGTTGGGGGGGTGGGGGGTGGGGGGGGGGGGAAGGGGGGGGGGTGGTGGGGGGGGGGGGGGGGGGGGGGAATATTGGGTGTGTGGTGGGGGGGGGGGGGGGGGGGGGGGTTTGGGTTGGGTTGGGGGGGTTAGGGTTGTTGGTTTGGGGGGGGGGTTTGGGGGGGGGGGGGGTGGGTTGGGGGGGGGGGGGGGGGGGGGTTGGGGGGTTGGGGTGTTGGGGGGGGGTGGGGGGGGGGGTGGGGGGGGGGGGGGGGGGGGGGGGGGGGAGGGGGGAGAGGGGTGGGGGGGGAGGGGGGGGGGGGGGGGGAGGGGGGGGGGGGGGGGGGGGGGGGGGGGGGGGTGGGGGGGGGGTTGGGGGGGGGGGGTGGGGGTGGGGTTGTGGGGGGGGTATCAGTGGAAAGGTTTGTGGGGTGATGGTGTTGTTAAATGGTTTTTTTTTGTGGGTTTTTGTGGGGTTGGGGGGATGTGTGGGTTAAATTTTGTTTGGGGAAAGTGTTGGGTGAAGTTTTATATAGGGTATGGTTATGGGGATTTTTTGGATTGAAAGTTTGGGTTTGTAAATAAGTGATAATGGGGGGGTTGGTTTTGTACATTTGTATTTTTTTAGTGTTTTTTGTTGGGGGGGTTGGGGGGTCTTTATTTGTAGAAGTTTGTTGGGGGGGGGGATTGGTACAGGGGATGGGGGGCAAAATTAAAAGGAGGGGAAAAAATTTAATAAATTTAGGAAGGTGGGGGGGTATCATGATTACGTGGGAAAGGTGAGTTCTTAAAAAAAAAAACTTTTATTAATAGAAAAGGAAAAGAAAATAAATATTGAAGAGGAAGTGTGTAATATTTTCTGGGAAAATGGAGATTATTAGGGGGGTATAGGGGGAGACATTTTATCTAATTGGGGGGGTTTAAAATAGTAAATATTGGGTAGGGGGTGGAGGCTTGGGGGGTCTGGGGGTCTTGGGTTCACCCTGTTTTTTTAGATTGTCCCTTTGGTTTCTTTGTTGTGGGGGGGGGGAAAATTGTTAGGGGTGTGCTTTGGGGTAAAGTAGGAGAGGGGGATTGGGAGGTGTTTGGTATTGGGTGGGGATAATGATTGGTTTGGAGATACCCCCCACAGTAGGGTTCTGAATAAGAATGACACATGAAGTGGGGAACAGGGTGGGGGGGGTCTTCCCCTTGTTACAGAAGGTTTAGTAGGTTGTTAGTGGGCGAGACGGGGAGTGTTGGGGGTGTGTGGTAGGGGGGGGGGTGGGGGTCCAAAAACATAAAATAAACAGTTGGTGTCACCTGAAACAAGTTAATGTTCAGTGGAACACCAACTTGGGGATCGTTTCAAATGTTGGGATTCTCCTCATAAAAGGTCCAACTTGGGGGCCAGGGGGGGAAAAAACCACTTTATCCTAATCATGACACTCTTCCCCCACCTAGTGTTTTCTAAATTATCCCCCAAACACTCCAATAAGTGGGAATTACAGTATAAAAAGCCAAGGGTTTGAATTTATTGTCCCAGGTATTTTGGGTCATTTTTTAAATGGATGAGTTTTTGGGGGTAAGCCCCCGGGTTAACTGAGAGGAGTAAAAGATAGGCCTTTTGTCATAATGTCTAAATAGACCACAAACAAGATGTGTTGCCAGGATTTAAATTGAAATTATTGCCTGAAAATAATCTGCTGAAAAAAGAACTTGAGGAGAAAAGCAAATTAAACCCTATCGAAAAACTTAATCGCAAGAAGTCGTAATTTCACTTTTACGAAACAGTAATATTTCTTTTCGAACTCTATCCTCCTGTAATACCAACCTTGCAACAGCCACCGTCCTTTCAAAAGAAAAAAAAGCCTAACATATGAGAACTTCTTCCAAACCTGGCCTGCGAATATCTAGCGCGGAAATTAAAACCCGAATTCAAAACCTTACTTTAAGAAATATAAAGCTCTTACAATCAAACCTGTCCCTACACCCTATTAAAATCCACAATTTCCCCAAAGCGGTAAACTCCTGTACCTGGAAGAAGTCCGCCCAAAAGAGGTGGGATCTGTATCGGGTTTTTCCGAAATTTAGAATTAGAAGGGTGCTAAGCATTTCGAGTACCAATAGATTGGACACCAAAGGAAGGTAAACCCATATCACAATAGAACATAAATGAATAGTTAACAAACTCACTAGAGCAAAAATCGACAATCCCCTAGTTCTCTGGATTCCGGAACATACGCCCGTGACTTATAGATACAGGGAAAGGGGGATAAGGGACCTCCCTAAAAAAGAAATAGGAAAAGGAATAGAAGGAAAAGGTTCCTACTTGAATAGAATTCTTCGAAGGAAAGATGGGATTTCGAGAGGGGAAAAGAAAAGGATATTTAGACCGGTGTTAATCCGGAAGCCCCCCCCTACGTCTTAAATTAGGAGGAAGATGTCAAAAAAATGGTTAAAGTCAATTTCTCCTTCCTTTTTTTCGAAAACTAATAAGGGAATATCCCCCAAAACAAAATTCTCTTCTCAAAACTTTGCGATCTAGAAACCTTAACGTTGATGGAATTATTCTTCCAGTTTAGCGAATTTTTCTTTTCTTATGAAAAGAAGAACATTTGTTCTGGCTTCTATTTCATTTTTATAATCCCCTCTTTTCTTTTCTTCTTTCTTTTCTTTCTTTATCAGAATAAAAAGAAAATAATTTTCTATTCTTCGCAAAATCACAGGAAACTCTAATCAGGATAGCGTGAATTCAGACACCACAATGAAAGCGCGCACACTTATCGACTTTCCACGTTCTCTGCAGAAGAATTATACTGATGTTTCTTCTTTCAAAAAGATATAGAGAGCGTATTTCTGGGTAACAAGTTTCTATTGACAAATCGACTTCTTTAGTATCGACACGCGAAAGATGCTCTTAAAGAATTATACGAACTCTCAAAAATGGGGACACATAAAAGTATTCTAAAGACCCTCTGGTACTGTTATAGATTAAATAAAGAAAGACTTCTTTCTATCTAATTTCCTGATATTTAGGAATCAGACAAGGTTTTATCAGTATCACTTGAGCAAAAGGTTACCGTGCAGCACACATTAACGTACTTCAATTCAGAATTCATGGTCATAATGATTCATAAAAGAACGGTGAATGAGCTTTAGAAAGTGACATCTATTAGAATCTATCTCGAGGGTTTTTCATATAGAAAATTGACTTACAACTGAGAATTACAATCACAGATCAACTTCATCTCTGAACAACAATGAAGGAGAATTAGTTAAGAACGACATCGTGAGACAAAATAATTAGAAGGGAAAGATCGATCTATTGTCTACTATTCTGATCAAAAGAATGTTGCAAGGAGTCTCGAACCTCATTGTTATAGTAAACTATAATCTAGTGCTTACTATAAATTAAGGGTTAAGTTCTTACTGTATTGAGGAATACCTTATCGAAATTCTGATAAAGGTTCGGAATATTGTATAAGTTTCAATTAAATAAGTAATTCTGAATATCTATTATTTTTAACTTGTCACTGTCTTATGAGAGAGAGAAAACTTATATCACTTGTCTATCGAGACAACAGCGAAACTACGGAGCGTTAAATATCTACAGTGGAATAAATTGGGAATGGTGTAATAGGCTAGAACTTGCTACACTCAGACTCTCAAGATGCAGTTTTAGGAAATTGTAAGAGAATATATCAAATAAAACACTCATAACTTTAGGTGGCAACATTCTTGTAGAAATATTCTGAAGCTATTTATCTAATGTGAAACATATTCTCATATTCGTAAAGAGTGTCAGCGGGGGCACCTGGGTAACGTCTGTGCATACGAGACAACTTTCCGACAAACTCTGAGGAAGTAATCACGTGATTACCACAATACACATCGTGTGTTGCACTAAGTTGATGATAATACTTGACAGCCGCGTTATTATGTTGAAATTAGTTAAATACCCATTTGTCTCGCGGTGGGGCTACACTACTTCTCTTACGTGCGCCTGCAATATGCGGAGCGGTTATACTCCACTTGGTCCTAAACAGCAGAGAGAGCTATTCCGGGCAGCCAACAGTGTGAAGGCAAGGTGACAGGAGATATCTTCTTCAGTTCTATGACGCATTATTTATGTTCGAAATCTATGGTACAGAACATTCACAGGTTCAAACCGATGACGCAACACGTAGCTGCAAATGAGCGAACGTAGATATTTCCAAGCATAACTTGATTTCCAATACGTCACATGTGCTCATCTATCATCGGCGCGGATATCCTGGAACAGTGGTTGATGCGTAATTAGAGGGCTGGCTTTCGCTCCCCTGAATAAAGACGAAAGAATCTATATAAGACATCTAGCATGGGTATAGTGTCGAAGATAGGTCACTTACATAGAGAACCCAAAAACACGGTTACTAACAGTCCGTACGCGCTCTGTTGCAAAGATTTCCACGACGGAAGTAATATAGGAATGCGAAGAAATCTCGATTTGGACTGCATCGAGACATCAGGCAATGTCAAAAATGTTTGCGTTTTTTAGGCTACGCCTTTTTCTATGGAAAAGCTTGGTAGAATGATAATAAAAAGACCTCAATGGACATCTAGAGAAAGTAAAAATATGCTAATAATACAGAGAGTATTTTAAGCCTAAGATGAAGGAAATCGGTCCAGGAATAAGAATGATATGTAGATTACTAGTTTTTCATATTTGCACAGCTGGATAAATGTGTGCCTGTATTTCGGAACGCAAACACACTTTAGCAGTAAAGCTCCCTCGGTCGTTCGGCCTTGGCCTATACATAGGACGTGCCCTAAATGGAAAGCAGACCATACATATTGTAAATACAGCGAGAAGCGCCAGTTCTGTCAGAAAGAGACTTCTTTGCCTTTTGCATCTGAGAGCAGACTGTGTGACAATTAACAGCTCGACTGTATGTGCTTGAGGGTAAGAAAGAATGTATATATGTGTGTCCCATTCCATCAAGAAATAATTCTTTAAATGCTTTTCTAAAACCTTGGACACCCTTTCTGCTTCTATTCTTCATTTATTTAAATATACACAGCTTGGTTTAGCCTCCAGAAATTTCACAGTAGTTTGAAACACATCTACACACTTCCTAACGCACAAGTTAATTAATTAACCAGAATTATATATGTATATATATACAGTTTTTTATAATGCTCTTATGTACATTTATTTCCCAGAACGGGTCCACAGTCTTAATTGGACAATCAAAGGGGTCCATGACCTTCATGGGACAATCAAAGGGACCCTTAGCCTTCATCCGACAATCGAAGAGGTTCATAGCCTTTATCGGACAATAAAAGGTGTCCATAGCCTTTATCGCACAGTGGGCTGATCACCTGCTTGCCAATCAATCTGATTACGGAAACAACGATAGATTGTTTGGTCTGTTTTTGTTCCACAAAGACGCCACTAGGCGTGGTGGAAACAGCGATAGATCGATCAATTTGTTGTTGCCCTAAGACGCCACTAGGCGTACTGGCCACATACTGCTTTGCCGGTTGATGGCTCGGACAGAAGAAAAAGAGGTCCATAGGGGCCCTTATCGGACAATAAAAGACATATAATAAAAGAGGTCCATAGCTATCATCGGACAGTCAAAGGTGTCCATAGCTATCATCGGACAGTCAAAGGTGTCCATAGCTATCATCGGACAGTCAAAGGTGTCCATAGATATCATCGGACAGTCAAAGGGGTCTATAGCCATCATCGGACAATCAAAAGTGTCTATCGCACAAAAATAATGTTAGGAAACCCTGTTCTCGAAGGATACCGCGAGAATGACACTTTCAGATGAGCACAAAAGACAAAGGTCAAGGTAGTCTCATAGCAGATATTGCCGTAGAAGAGTACAATGTTATCAACATGTTTTCACAATGTGTGCCATGTCCAAACATGTTTTCACAATGTGTGCCATGTCGTAACATGTTTTCACAATGTGTGCCATGTCCTAACATGTTTTCACAATGTGTGCCATGTCCTAACATGTTTTCACAATGTGTGCCATGTCCTAACATGTTTTCACAATGTGTGCTATGTCCTAATATGTTTTCACAATGTGTGCCATGTTTAAACATATTTTCACAATTTGTGCCATGTCCTAACATGTTTTCACAATGTGTGCCATGTCCTAACATGTGTGACGTAATGAGTTAACAAGAGTGGCAGATGTTGATAGTGTAGAAGACTAGACACGTAAATTTGGTCTAGACAGGTATATCCCAGTCTCGGAGAAGAGCACTGGTGTAAGGATGGCACAGGTATAGCTATAGCTGTAAAGAGCACATGTCTGGATGGAATTAGTATAGATCAAGAGCTCTAGGGTGCTACCGTCACCTAATTATACTGTCACAACAATAATACAGCAAAATATAACTGTCAACAATAAGAAATTGACAAGTCATATAATTACAATTTACTGAATTATTTATTAATGTACATCTAGTTTCTTCTTTCTCTTTTGAAAATCAGAAGATCTCAATTAAAATGAAAAAACAAAAATCAACGATATTTATAACTTTTTACATAAAGTTCATGTCTACGTTAATCTTAATGTCTTTTGCCTGCACTGGGTTAACACAGATTGCACTTTTCATCACTACACGATCTCTTTTATGATCTCACAGAAGTTTTTGGAATATTAACACTTAGGACTTAGCTTTACAGTCCTGGACAATGTCTGGTAACACACGAGTGTAGTTGGAATACAGCTTCTTGGATCTTATGTTTGGCTAGCCAAGGAATGATGGAGCCAAAACACTTAACTCCGTCACACACAGTATACGTTGAGTGGATGGTAGTTTCAGATCAGGCTGTTCCAAACTAGACCAGTAAACCTGCAAAATAAGTAGCATGTGGCTAGTCCTTGTGTGGTGATTTCTCACGGGTCTGCGTGTTGTGAGGTGATGTGTTCAGTGTATGCTTATATAGGTATGGCATAAGTGCTGGTTCAATGGCAGTATATAGGCAATGACAAGTCTAAGTGATTACATTTTCAAAAATACATAATACAATTTCTGTACACAGTCATGATGCTGCAGTTGCCTTCTACCATCAGTTTGAATTGCAGTCATCAATAAAACAATGTTATACAACATAGGCCTTCCCTTAGTTCTGCCTTTCCATTCCTGCACATCTCTGTTATGCATCCTGGTCTTTGCCTCATTCTCCATTTTGAATTCAAATGTTGTCTCGCAGTTTAATTTAATAATCAAACCTGTAAAAGAAGCATTTGCATACATACATACATATATATTCGTAATATTACATACCCCTTTTATGATAAATCAGAAGTAGAACTGACTGAAGGCTTGGTAAATGTTCAACTGCCCGGCATAACAAATAGGAATGGTCTCGCTCAGGTGTTGATTCTTCTCTCTCTCTTTGCCTTCAAATTCGTCTCTCTTCCGAGGTTTTAATTTTGCGTGTGTAACTTGTCTGTTGTTGTTGTTTTGATGAGTTGATGGGTGGAGATCGGGCACTAACAGCTGACCATTATTGCCTCTTCTCGTTCCATCTTGGTCTACCCTGTTCAACCTGAAAGTTGGTTATAATTGGGGTAGTTAGTGTCATTTTATTTATTAATTTTGAATTTAATTTAAATAACTACTGTCTTTTGTAGTAGCTGATTTTTATTTATATTAGTATTTGTCCATTTTATTTTCTGTTTTGTATTGTTTATAGATAACTATTGTCCTTTACACTTGGTTTTAATTTGTATTAGTATTTGTTCTTTTTGAGTTGTTATCCTCTTTTTTTTTTTATAATATACTTCGTTGTCTTTCCTTATCCTATGAGTAGTTATTTAGTTTTTTGTTAATGCTTTGTTAGTTCTTGTTGCTTAATTTCTATTTAGTTGGATGTTTTTTCCTGAAGTACTAACCTTATATGTTTTCCTTTGTTTTATGTATATATCTTTTAAGTATTGATTGGGCATCTCTTGGGGCATCTATACTTAAAACCTTATCACCTGTCATGTCTATATTGTGATTTCTATAGTAAGTTTTTAATTCAAGCCTTTGTTGTTCGTACTTTTTACAGTGGATCAGGTAGTGGTCTATGTCATTCTCTTCCTGACATTCTTGGCAGTGTGGTTCCTCAATCATAAAGTATGCTGCACCGAGACGGAGACGCCACAGTTTTTTGTTCGATGGTATCTTTAATTCTTCTCTGACCTGACACGTCCTCGTTGGTTCTTTCAGCAGTGTGAACGCGTGTCTGCCTTTTCTACTTTTCTACCATGTTGTCTTCCATTCCTCGTTTATAGTTATCTTTACTTGGCTCTTGATCTCCGACCTTCCCATCCTGCTCTTATATTGTTTTTACTTGTTCTTCCATTCTTGGCGTTCTGATCTGCCAACTCGTTACCAGCAATACCTATGTGTGCTGGAACCCACACTAGCCTCACACTACATCCTCTGTTCCCTAGTGATGTATTAATTTGCTAGAATTTCTTCCTTTATGTCTGGCCGGCTACATTTACCTGGGTGTTCTAGTGCTTGTAGTGATGATAGTGAGTCTGTAAATATCGTAACAGCTTCTGGTGGGTTATCTTCGATTATTTCTAAACTTTTAAGAATTGCTACCATCTCTGCGGTAAAAATCGAAGCCATTTTTGTTGTTGTTGTTGTTTTCGTCTACTATGTTGCTGTAATACCCTGTTCAACCTGAAAGTTGGTTATAATTGGGGTTGTTGTTGTTGTTGTTGATTTCGTCTACTATAATGCTGTAATACCCTGTTCAACCTGAAAGTTGGTTATAATTTGGGTATATTGTGTGTTTTTTTTCTTCGGTGCTAGCCTGTTGATAGTCCTGAAAAGGACTGGTCCTAAAAAGGACCACTAGCTGCCTGTCCGGATACCTCTTTGCTCTTGTCCATTCGGGGTGTCGTGGCGTGTTCATGGTGTACATTTGTTGTTTTCCTATCTGGCTTGTTAGGTTTTGTGAGTTTTTGCCCTCCTCGTTTCTGTTTCTTGTGTCTTCCTTTTCTCCTGTATCAGGGAAAGCGCTTTTTCTATGACTGTTGCGAGTAGCTCTTCTAGCGTTTTCTCGATGACTTCTTCGTTTTATTTGTCGTTTGTTTTAGTGTCTTTTATGTTTGATGTAATTTCTTCAATGGTCATTCTTTCTGCCTCTATTCTTTTCAGTAGTTGTTCGTTTTCATCTTTCAGTTCTATCATTTTTTCTGACATCTTCTTCTACCTGTTGCTGAATTCTTTTCATGTCTTGGTGTATTATTTTCATGTCGTTTATGAATGTTTGTTGTTTTCGCGCTTTCCGAGCTGTCATGTATTTCTTCACATCTGTCAGTTGAGGTTCTGTTTTTGTGTGGCTGGCGGTTTTCTCTCTCCTTTCGCAGTTGTTGTTTCAAATCTCTCACTTCAGTCGTGAGCCGTCTGACTTGTTCCGTTAGGCTGTCTTGGTGCCTATCACCTAGAGTACTTGCCTTCAGTGTGTTTTTTTGCCTCTTGGTACGATACTCCCTTTCCAATGGCAACTGTAATTATTTGCCTTGTTTTGTTGGTATTCGGGACATCCTCGGTATCGTGCTCCGTGCGTTCCGAGGCAGTTGGTACATTTTCTATTGTTATTTGGTGCTTTGTAGTCTTGGTCTTTTTTGGCCTTTGGGCAGTCTTTTGTATTCGTGGCTGCCCGCACAGTATCTACAGACCGTCTCTTTTCTGCACGTGTTCCTTGTGTGAGAAAATCCCTGATGACTTTGAACACTGTATCACTGGCGGGATGAAGGCATGTGTTCTTCGAGGTCTATTCTGGATAGTGATGTTTTCTGGGACTGTTAGGATTTCCCCTGTAAGTCACTATTATCAGTCGGGTGTCTTCTTTGTTCCAGGATTTAAGCCTTTCTGCGTGTGTGAATCTGTACCGAGGGTTTTCGGCCTGGATGTAGCTGAGGGCCTCTGTATCTACAAGCTGGTGTCTATCCCTTTGATGACTACTCTCTTGGTTTCAGTGTGGATTTCCGCTATGGATTTTGATCCGTGTGGTAGCTGAAATTCTTTAGGCCCGGATGCCAGAGCAGTCATCAGCGATTTAGTTTTTTCTGTATCATTCAGGGCAAGTGTCACTCCCTGTTGGTGCCTTCTGATACTTATTATGCCTCTTTTTGCCTACTACTTTGCTTTCTCCAGGACATTGATTAGTTTGTCGTCCGGGAGTGCTCTGAGTGTGGCTGCCTCTTCGGACAACTGCGTAATTTTTATTTGCCGCTCTGGATCCTGTTTCTTTGTTAATGCTTTCGCCTGGGCGGCCTCTCCCATCTGCTACCACTGGTTGAGTATTTGTCTTCGGGCTCGGTGCCCTGTCCTCTTCTGTCTATCGAGATTTTGCTTCTCTTGTTTACCTCGGAGGACTTGGCTGTATTCTTTGTAGGATTCCGGTGTATCTCGATGTTTGACACTGGAGCCGCCTCAAATAGTGCTTCTTTCATCTCGGCATCGTTTTGGTGTGTCAACGGTGGGTTTTGTGCAGCTTCTCTGTGTAGACAGGCTTCAGTTGGCGATTTGGTACCTGTGGTGGTGGTCCCTGGGTTTTAGTCTCCTGTCTTCTTTTTCTTCTTTCCAACATCTGTTTTATCGGTTCTAACGCTTTCATCTGGTCTTCTTCTTCTGACATCTGTCCTATCTGCTCTAATGTGCTCACCATGTAGTCATATTCTGGGTCTTCATCGTCAAGTTCAGAACTGCTTGCATCTGCTTTCTGCTCTTCCTCGCAAGGAGTCTGGTCATTCGGGCTCTCAACCGGGTCGATACACGTCGCAGCTAGCTCCGTCATCGTATCAAGAGTTGGAGAAATTTCGGTCCCCGCACGAGTACTTGGGGCAGTTGTGCTCTCTGGCTGTCTTTCTTTGTTGATGGTGTTATTCCCCTGGCTGTTCTGCGCTGGTGGGCTGGTATAAATCTTCCTCTTTTTAGCGTGAGGTTTCTTTCGGCCCATTTTGACTATTGCGATCGCTGTGTACGTCCTGAAAAGGACGCTGGTTATAGTACGGTTGTTATGGTTGACGATTCTTCTCTTTCCATCTTGAAACGGTTGTTATAATAATTGGGGTTACACGATTCCTCTCTATTTATACACAGCCAGCCAGCGAGCAAGCGAGAAAGCATCTCACGTCTGCGGCTAAAATGTTCGTTCCAAACGGCTCGCGCAGCGGTTTTGTGTTTTCTTATTTTCTTCCTCCTTTCCGTTCCTTTTATCTTTTGTATGGATCACGTGTGTTGATACCTTACTTTAATTGTACCATCAACAGCTTCTTTCCCTCCAATAATTTCCTCTATTGGGTTTGTCTTAGAATTTATATAATTCTTCAAAGTGGCTTAACTTGACAAAATATGACGAAGTTGTCTGTTCTTAAGCTTCTATCTTCTTTTTTGCAACAACAGTGTAATTAGTTGTTTGAAAGGAAATAAATGTGGACTTCTCCGCTCCTAACGGTACTATTATCAACTCTTTCTGATCATTCCTTCTTTTTATATGAATTTTTTTCGTTAGCCATCAAAAACAAATATCGCTTCGTTTTATGTCGCCTGTACACAGCGCTAGAAAATGATAGAGAGAGGCACTCGAGTCCGCTCGGTTTAAACGTATCACGAACCAAGAATTTGTCTTCGTATTTTTTTTCTCACCACGCGACAACATGTTTTCACAATGTGTGCCATGTCCTAACATGTTTTCACAATGTGTGCCATGTCCAAACATGTTTTCAAAATGTGTGCCATGTCCTTACATGTTTTCACAATGTGTGCCATGTCCAAACATGTTTTCACAATGTGTGCCATGTCCTAACATGTTTTCACAATGTGTGCCATGTCCAAACATGTTTTCACAATGTGTGCCATGTCCTAACATGTTTTCAATTTGTGTGCCATGTCCTAACATGTTTTCACAGTGTGTGCCATGTCCAAACATGTTTTCACAATGTGTGCCATGTCCTAACATGTTTTCACAATGTGTGCCATGTCCTAACATGTTTTCACAATTTGTGCCATGTCCTAACATGTTTTCACAATGTGTGCCATGTCCTAACATGTTTTCACAATGTGTGACATGTCCTAACATGTTTTCACAATTTGTGCCATGTCCTAAAATGTTTTCACAATGTGTGCCATGTCCTAACATGTTTTCACAATTTGTGCCATGTCCTAACATGTTTTCACAATTTGTGCCATGTCCTAACATGTTTTTACAATTTGTGCCATGTCCTAACATGTTTTCACAATGTGTGCCATGTCCTAACATGTTTTCACAATTTGTGCCATGTCCTAAAATGTTTTCACAATGTGTGCCATGTCCTAACATGTTTTCACAATTTGTGCCATGTCCTAACATGTTTTCACAATTTGTGCCATGTCCTAACATGTTTTCACAATTTGTGCCATGTCCTAACATGTTTTCACAATGTGTGCCATGTCCTAACATGTTTTCACAATGTGTGCCATGTCCTAACATGTTTTCACAATTTGTGCCATGTCCTAACATGTTTTCACAATGTGTGCCATGTCCTAACATGTTTTCACAATTTGTGCCATGTCCTAACATGTTTTCACAATTTGTGCCATGTCCTAACATGTTTTTACAATTTGTGCCATGTCCAAACATGATTTAACAATGTGTGCCATGTCCAAAGCTAGCGCCTTTCCCTCTACTCTTATTCCACTGCAATTGTTCTGGTATTGTCCTCCATGTCATATCATCTACCTTCTGTTCTCACAAGCACCCATTTATGAAAGGTTCCTTTATTGTTGTTGTCTTTTGTTTAATGTATCCTTCCTAGGTGTTTCGACACCTAGAAATTATTTAGAAATACACTTAAACTTGGACCGAAAAATATATAATCAGTAATGCTAGTAGGATGAGTGTCGGGAGCCAATGACTCCTTTGGAGTAAAAATGACCCATTTTGCCCAGTGGCCTAGATAATTATCAGTCCGCCCCTGATGTTTAATATAAAAAGAACAAAATATGTACGTAGTTTACTTTTCTGTAAACTGTTTAGTATTGAAAACCCCACGGGACCAGTAACGTGTAACTGATGACAAGAACTAGACAAGTAGCAATGAAACGGGAGATGAGAAGTCGACCCTGGCATTGTGTCCATTCTCTAGTACACATGTTAAGGAAACCAACTGAAAGCTTTACAAGGCAGTCATATTTCTGGAGTCCCCAGGGTAAACGAGATCAAGGGAGATAGGAAAACACAAGACAGAAAACACATGGACAAACGAACTAAATGGGCCCTACATAAATAAAAGAATAGGAACGACATGGAAAGAACTTGAAAGGGTAGCAACGGACAGGAGGACTTGGCATGACACTTTTGAAGCCATATGCTCCTTCCTGAACCAAAGGACAATTAATAAATGAAATACCACCCACATATCCATAAACTGTTTCTATAGCAACATTACGAAAAAAGCCAGAGCTGTAGTAAGAAAACAAACAGCTTCTCTCTGGCTAATAGATAATACAATCGACCTCTTGCGTCGACAAGGACCAAGGTTGAGAATCCAGAGACCAAGGGAATTGGCCTGACCTGTCGGATATCCCAGCCATCAAAACATGTCTTAAAGATCAATTCAGCCCTCCAAAATGGAGTTCCGTTACTGTCATCTGACGCCGCACTCAGGGACGTTAGCGCAGTTCTAGTTTCAAAGCTTCGTTTGCGAACGTTAGGGGGCCGAATAAACACACGTCTGCTAGCTGTCCAGAGACATTTTTTGAAAGAAAGAAGAGAGATAGAGTAAAAATACATAACTCGATCTTAATTCAATGACTGAACCAGAAATGTCAAATTTGCTTTGACGGTTTGCAAAAGGATATAACCTTAAAAAGTTGTGGTTTCTGAATCATTCAAACATTTAGCATCAAGCGGAAATTCCTAACGGGAATCGAGTGAACTTTATTATACTTTATAAAAATTGATCTTAATCTGTTTGAAACTGCTGCATTTAGATCAAGGGCTATAATCTGTTCAGTTGATTCCCAGTGACATTGCACATTATGTTATAGCTTGCGTGATAGATGTATATAATCCGCTTAAAACAACATTTGTAGCTTACATGGCAGACGATATAATCCACATAAAACAGCAACCAAACGCTGACTTTATGTAAAGAGTGGATGTCTACAAACAGTATACAAAGAACTATGTTTGATCAGGACTGTGCCTGCATTGATAACGTCGTAACATGTGGTTCTCTAAAATAAAAACCAAATAGAAATTTTTAGGATTCCATTGAGCAAGTCGATAGGAATAATACTGATGAACGTTTTGATAACTTATCACATTTTTATTTTGGATTATATTATGCACGTATCATTATGTTACTGGACAATAGAATTCAGAACAATACATTAGTATACAACAAATTGTTACTTTTACAGCCGCCTCAAGATGGATGAATGGAGAAAAAAAAGAAGTTAAATAGCTTGGGCCATTTGGAAGCTGCAAACCCACATGGAGTGGATTTGAATCTCAGGGCAGGAATGATGACACGTGTGACTCATCGCGGGTCAGCCTTCCTGCTCCAGTGTGTCAAGTAGGTAAAACGCCCCCATTTTTCTGACCCCAAAGGCCGTGTCTAAAAACATACCCTTCTAAGAGGCCAAACACAGAGTGAATGCGATGCTACAGAAAAAAAATGGACAGAAGACAGCTACACTAGCTGACCACTGAAATCAACGAAATGAGGGGGAGGCTTCAGGTTCCTTCAAATTATAGGGAAAAAGACCGATAGACTTCTGGAAAGATGTGACACTAATAGGTAGGACAAGAAATCTAAGTCATGTAAACGTATACGCTTGGCTGTCCATAACAAAAGCAAAGGGCGGCAATGATGAATTCACAGGTGACCTATCAGAATGTGGAAGGCTATGCAGAAACCGATTAAAAACACGGAAGGCTCCAAAAATGTACTTCATGAGTTTGCTTAAGAACTGTTTGAATAACCACGTTTAGCGATAGCTCGCACTGGATAAGAAGAATTGAATTTGATTCTATAAGATCGTAATAGCTAAATCGTTGACTGAGTGAGTGGTAGGCGGACTCAATATTAAAAGTAAAAATTATAGGTGAGGGTAGTGGACTGAGTTACGCCCACAAATAAGGGTGGCTGCGAAATTAACTCTTAAGAAGCTTTACAAGGAGAAGAAAATGAAAATGTCAGAATTACGAGAAAGAAAAACGAAAGGTTGGGAAAAAAGTAGATGAGCTAATTCATCTTGTCATAATGACTGTTCATGATATCTTTCCGCGTTATCTGACACTGGCAGTTAATTACTGAAATAGAGTTTCAAGTCACAAGAAGAAAAAAAGACGGTGCTATAGCCAGGACTAGGACCACTAGCGGGAGTCTTCCGGAACTAATCATTATATAACACGAACAAAGCAACGCACTCACGTTTTCCACCGTAGTTCAGTACTGCTGTGTTTTCTGGAATTTTACCAATTTCCAGCCGACACACCTAGCTAATGGACCCTTTACTCTCAGGCGCATAGAACTGGAAGTCTTCATGACTACGTTGGCTGGCATCACTGCCAGGTAACTGCTTCTGGAAATGAGGCGGAAATTTCATTTCTGTTGTGGCTACATCGATCATCATTGTTTGTTCCCGTTTAAGTGATTGAGTTTGTTAGCTGAACAAATGGAAGATGTTGATGCCATACCCCTTGCTTTAACATCAAGCCTCTTCAATCGCTCGTTGTATGTTTAGTTGTTATCAAGTATGTGATAACACGGAGTGATTACTTTCATCTAAAAGTTACAATAGTGGGTGGTTCCTGTTTTTTTTTGCTTTGTACTGCATGTTCCTTCTTCCTCTCCTGTTTTGAATTACATCACTGGCATTACCGGGGTAGAGTGATGTAGCCGGAACTTTATCTCTGGACGTCACAAGTGTTCAGAGTTGGAATGGTGGAGTGGGAAAGGCTACTTTGAAATAACATTAGACAAGAAGCAGATTTAAATGAAATGTGTTGTTCGATCTGGTCGTTTCCCGATCTAATGGAAAACCATTTCGTCATCATGATCATTTCCTTTATCGTTTTTTACGGATCCTGGAGCAACTACTGCATCTGGTCCCTTTGCAGAACTCCTTCATAGGCTGTTACAGCCGAGGTTTCCGTATCAACTTATTTTACATGATAAGATTGCCAGCTCTGTGCACAACCTCTCTTTGGCCGCCTGTTACGAATTGCTTGAGGGAGTAGTTGCTGTTTTTTTTTTGTCTTTAAAAATTTTTTTATAATAATCCACCTTTAACAAAGCATTTTTAAATAACCCGGATATTATCTAGTGTATGTGTTTGTGCGTGTGTGGGTGCCTTATGTTGTCCCCGGGGATATCTTAAGAGAAGAACAACAGAATAGGATTATTGCTCCCTCAGAGCGGTCTTAAAAGGCGACTAAATATGAGGTCGTTAATGGACTGGCAAACTCATTGAGTAAAATTAATTGCTACTTAAACCACAGCTGCAAAAGTTTGTGCTGTGCCGTAGGGATCATCTGTAGTGGTGTCTCCATACTCGATAAGCAGAGAAAAAGGAGATGGTGATGATTACGATGGGGATGATGATGATGACGGTGATGATGATGATTATTAGTATTATTATTATTATTTGCAAGTGTATTAGCGCTGTGCTTGTGGTATTCCATTTTCCGTCTATCCCTGTACTTCTTCCAGAATTTTGGCCTAGTCTGCATGAGCTTCTGTTTATGTTTAAGAGAAAGAATGTATTCGCCTTTGGCAGCGTTCTTGCGTGATATCGGCCGTGATTGAAGAAAGAAAGAAAGACGAAGTGGCAGGATGAGAAGAATGCACGGATTGTTGTACTCAACATTGTCTTACGTGTCATGAGTAACGAAGCGCACGTGCAGCTCCTAGAACCTGGCACGTGGCCCTGGCTGTGGTAAATCTAATGTTGTGTAGCCTTCTTTTGTTGATATGCGTGTCCTGAAGATACATAATCCCCGTATTACTACTATCTGTTACGTGAAACTTTCCGAAACAATGAAAACGTCCCGTCAGCTTTTCTGGAAAGTATGGAAAAGGCGCATGTTGCTCTGTGAAAACTAAATTGAGCACCCATTAAAAGACAAAGCATGCTTTGCGTCCAATGTGTTTAAAATTGAATGGGAAGAAATGAAATAACGACAGCAAAAAGAGTGCCGTCATCAAGACATTGAGCAAAAATAGCATTAACAATCCTTTTCCATTATACCTTGGCAAGTTGCTCGTATTTAGATAGATGGAATGTGACTGTGAGAAAACGTCATGAGCTTAATGCATTACTTTTAGAGCTGGGTGATGCAAGCCGCGTGGGTCTCTAAGGAGGCAAAGAAAAAAAAACAAGTCTGCTGTTCCTTCAGCCATGTTGTATGGGGCAACTATTATGACGTTGTGTATGGGACTGGCAAAATCATAATAATAAAAACATAATTACTGCAGAAACCACTACTACAAAAGCTCACGAATGCTGTCGTGCAGGCTTCTTGGAAGGAGGCTAGCTGTTTCATGGGGAGGGGAAGTGAAAAACGGCGATGATGATGAGAGGGATGGCAAAAGATGTGATTATTGAATAAGAGATCTTTGTTTTTTATCGTCGTCAGTATCATCATGGCTTCAATCCAAGCCTTTGGTACGACTCCTTTTTTCTGACTGCAGTTCATGACTGGCAGAAGCTTGATTTTTGCCTTTGCATCCACCTATTAACATTTCATTCTGTCTCTCATGTTGTCCTGATGACTTCTTTTTTAAGTCACCTCATGGCCTGTTCCATTTCTTCCATTGTTAAATTTGTATCATGTGCTCTTCTATAGTCCGTTCGGAAATTCGTGCCCCCACATTGAACGTTGTAACTTTGCAACCCCTTGACGGATGTTATTGAAATTTGCTACGTGCCCTACTGATATCAATGCAGTTATTAATATATTTTTTGCCCTTACAAAACTCATGTCATGTTCGAATTTTCTTCTTTAAGTTATATAAAAAACTTTTACCGTTGTCTGGGTTAATTTTTATCAGTTCTACAGGAAAGTTACAAGATCCGTTCAAAAATTGCGCACTTAATTTTTGTTGCAGCACAGCACAAGCGATGAAATGTGCTATTCAAAATTATTTTTTTTGGGGGGGGGGGGGGCGGGGCGGGGGGGAAAATTAGTGTAGTGACTACATGTCCGCACGAGTGCGCACCTATTGTACACAGTCGTGAGTAATTATTTCAGCGGCTTATGCTAATTGCAATGAGTTGGCTGCAACAAAACAAAACGACACCAGCGTATAATATATTAATAAACTAAACTGCATAATTATGAAAAGCGCAATGAATCTGAAATGCAAATGTATCACTTTGCAGAAGGTAACTGTTATATTGTACAGGCATTTTCGCAGAGAGGCTAAGATGGGTTGTTTATACCACGACATCCAAGAACCAGGTAGGAGAACACGAAAGGCCCTGGGTGTGGATAGAAGATCTTTTCGACGTTGGATACAATAGGACGGTGATTGTACAGAGGCTGCGGTTAAGCAAGGAAGGAAGAAAAAAATTGATGATTTTGACAAGGATGTCATTAGACGTTTGATTTTGAAGATGTTACTGCCAATCAACTTGTTACTCTCCGCATGCTGAAAAGTCGGCTGCAAGCAGAATGCGATATTAACGTCTCAAAAACAACTCTTTGGCAACTTGTCAGAAGTGTCGGCTTAACTTTTAGAAAAACGTCTGGCGGAAGGAATTTTTTATGTGAAAAACCACATCTGGTTGCAGCTCGAAGCAAATACCTTAGGCAGATTCGCGAGAGAAGGCAAGACGGCTATGATATAGTGTATTTGGACGAATCTTGGGTTAATGCTCATCATACGAACGAGAAAGAATGGCAATCTGTTGACGGAGACCATAGAAGGAAAATTACCAGCAGCAAAGGTCAACGCATTATATTAGCACATGCTGGCAGCAGACAGAATGGGCTTGTCCGTGATGCAGAGCTTATTTTTCAATCAAAGTCTGTAGATGGTAGGGACTACCACAGTGAAATGAATGGGCAAATTTTTCGAGATTGGATAGTGAATACACTCCTCCCGACTCTAGATAGGCTGTCTTGCCTGGTGATGGATAATGCGTCCTATCATAATGTTCTAGCGCAGGAGGATAAATCTCCCACTTCGGCAAGCACGAAAGACGAAATCAAGAGGTGGCTTGTGAATGAAAATATCTTCGCTGACAACAGCTATTTAAAACCAGAGTTGTTGCAGCTTGTGAGACAGAGGAATAAGACAAAAGTGTATCTGATTGATAAAATCATCCAAGAGCAGGGTCATGTTTCTCTTCGACTCCCACCTTACCATTCTCCCCTTAACCCAATAGAGCTGGTTTGGGCTAGAGTTAAAGGGCAAGTGGCTGCCCAGAACACCACTTTTAAAATGTGCGATGTTAAAGACATGACTCGTGAGGCCCTTTCACGAATAGACACATAGTACTGGGCTAAATGTGAAGAACACGTGCTCCAGGAAGAAGAAGATTACTGGCAGCGAGATGGCTTGCAGTTTATCCAACCAATAACTGTTGTGAACTTATTGGAGTCGTCCGATTCGGAATGATGCACGTCGATCGCATTCTTTCGTTTGTGATAAACTCATTTCATATGCCAATCTATAATAACACATAAACAGTTACGATTCGTCATAGCTTCCTGATGATTTACTGCTATCATGGTTCATTATCAGATCATCATTCCTCGTATCAAAATCACGTGAACAACCAATCACACATTTAGGACACGCCTTTGAACCGTCTTGGCGCACAAATGTTGTGACTTACTGTAATGTTACGGGCAGATTTAGGCAAATGTTCCAAGAAGATCAAAGAAAATCGCCGTTTTGCAAATTTCGAGACAGCTGTGGATGTAATGATCGCAAAATCTTAACTGCATGGAAAATCTAAGACTGCATGCAAAAATTCATGTCCATACAACAAACAGTTTTGGAGAAAATTGACGCTTTCTGTGGGCACGAATTTCCGAACGGACTATAGTGCATTCTGTGTGCTGTGAATTTGTTTGTCAATGACTGCTTTCTTTAAACTTATTAAAATTGACATCTGAAAGTGTACAAAATAAAAAAGAAGAAAAAGAGGAGGAGGAAGAAGAAGAGAGTTGACTAAGGAAGTGTGGATGGAACATGCGGAGAGAGTCAGTGAGTTAGAATATGAGGCTTCATAAGGAGGTCTACATACTTGCACGTGATTTATATTAGTCATGGTTTAAAAGCGAGCTGCTAAATTAGTGAGTGAGTGAACGAAGGAATGAGTGACTGAGTGGATGATTGAGTGACTGAGTGAGTAAGTGAGTGAGTGAGTGAGTGTGTGACTGAGTGAGTGAGTGAGTGAGTGTGTGACTGAGTGAGTGAGTGAGTGAGTGTGTGAGTGAGTGAGTGAGTGTCTGAGTGAGTGAGTGTGAGTGAGTGAGTGAGTGAGTGACTGAGTGAGTGAGTGAGTGAGTGAGTGAGTGAGTGAGTGAGTGAGTGAGTGAGTTAGTGAGTGTGAGTGTGTATCTGAGTGAGTGAGATAAGGAGTGAAAATACAATGAATTCTTGCCCATTGCAAGATACACAGAAATAAGAAGGCACTTAACCTTGCCAAAGAATTAGGACGTAAAATTCAAACGAAAGGCAGGTCATCGTTTGAAGAGATGAAAACATTAATCATAAATAACTTAAAGAAAAAACGCGTAGAGAACACCCCGAGTCATAAACAACATAAGCATACAACACTCTACCAAGGAGAGATCAAGCAACAATTTTCAGCCTGAGTGAGAAACTAAGAAATTCAGTTACTATCTGTTCAACAAATGAAAGCTCGGGCTGATATTCATCTATCCATGTAAGGAAGACAAACAAATAGTAGAACATGTCCTCCATGAGAGGAGCAGGTTGGTAGCATGACCTTCAGCAACCTTTTTGGAAGCGGGTGTATGATGCCGAGAAAAGCCTGAGACAGAACGCCAACTTTAGGAGGGAAATCGATGTGGTTAAATGAGAGCGAATTAAATATAGAAAGAAGTTACTGATTGAGGGGAGTTTTCCAGTATACCAGTCAGTGTGTGTGTGTGTGTGTATACGGATTGAGGGGAGTTTTCCAGTATACCAGTCAGTGTGTGTGTGTGTGTGTGTACGGATTGAGGGGAGTTTTCCAGTATACCAGTCAGTGTGTGTGTGTGTGTGTGTGTGTGTGTGTGTGTGTGTGTACGGATTGAGGGGAGTTTTCCAGTATACCAGTCAGTGTGTGTGTGTACAGATTGAGGGGAGTTTTCCAGTATACCAGTCAGTGCGTGTGTGTGTGTGTGTGTATACGGATTGAGGGGAGTTTTCCAGTATACCAGTCAGTGTGTGTGTGTGTGTGTGTGTGTGTACGAATTGAGGGGAGTTTTCCATATACCAGTCAGTGTGTGTGTACGGATTGAGGGAAGTTTTCCAGTATACCAGTCAGTATGTGTGTGTGTGTACGGATTGAGGGGAGTTTTCCAGTATACCAGTCAGTATATATGTGTGTGTGTGTACGGATTGCTGATAGAATGGTCTGGCGCTCTCTCTTCCAAACCTCTACACCTCACGGTAGAAGGGGAACGACTAAGTAAGTAAGTAAGTAAGTGTACGGATTGAGGGGAGTTTTCCAGTATACCAGTCAGTGTGCGTGTGTGTGTGTACGGATTGAGGGGAGTTTTCCAGTATACCAGTCAGTGAGTGTGTGTGTGTCTGTGTGTGTACGGATTGAGGGGAGTTTTCCAGTATACCAGTCAGTGTGTGTGTGTGTGTGTATTTGTATACGGATTGAGGGGAGTTTTCCAGTATACCAGTCAGTGTGTGTGTGTGTGTGTGTGTACGGATTGAGGGGAGTTTTCCAGTATACCAGTCAGTGTGTGTGTGTGTGTACGGATTGAGGGGAGTTTTCCAGTATACCAGTCAGTGTGTGTGTGTGTACGGATTGAGAGGAGTTTTCCAGTATACCAGTCAGTGTGTGTGTATGTGTGTACGGACTGAGGGGAGTTTTCCAATATACCAGTCAGTGTGTGTGTGTGTACGGATTGAGGGGAGTTTTCCAGTATACCAGTCAGTGTGTGTGTGTCGGGGTGTGGGTGTGTGTGTGTGTGTGTGTGTGTGTGTGTGTGTGTGTGTGTGTGTGTGTGTGTGTGTGTGTGTGTGTGTGTGTGTGTGTGTGTGTGTGTGTGTGTGTAACTACAAAAAATGACAGGAAGAGCGAATTCGATGGAATAAGTCTGTCACTCAGCGAATGATTAAACCGCCAGTCAGTCAGCCAGTGGGTCAGTAAGTCAGTCCATCGGCCAGTCAGTCAATCAGCCAGTGAGTCAGTCACTTAATCAATCCGTCAGCCACTCAGTCAATCAATTTAAGCATATATTAGTAAGCGAGTAACTGATGAAATGACCTTGGACCTGCGTTAACGCAGCTGGCGAGTCCATTTTGGGCTTTAGGCTAGCAGATAGATAAAGTTGGTGCTTTTCAGGACTTAGTATCTATCAACGCTGATCGGGTTAGCAGTCAACAGAGTTGACTTTTTTTTCCTTGGATGGTAAATACGCTCTGATATAACCACATAAGTTGAAAAGCACCGCCTCGCCAGAAGAAGGTTAAAAAAAAAAAAGAAGTGAAAACGAGATAATGAGCCAGTCAGTCAGTTAGTGAGTCAGTCAGTCTGCCACTCAGACAATCAGTCAGTCAGTTAGTAAGTCAGTCAGTCCGCCACTCAGACAATCAGTCAGTCAGTTAGTGAGTCAGTCAGTCCGCCACTCAGACAATCAGTCAGTCAGTTAGTGAGTCAGTCAGTCCGCCACTCAGACAATCAGTTAGTGAGTCAGTCAGTCTGCCACTCAGACAATCAGTCAGTCCGCCACTCAGACAATCAGTCAGTGAGTCAGTCAGTCCACCACTCAGACAATCAGTCAGTTAGTCAGTCAGTCAGTCCGCCACTCAGACAATCAGTCAGTTAGTGAGTCAGTCAGTCCGCCACTCAGACAATCAGTCAGTTAGTGAGTCAGTCAGTCTGCCACTCAGACAATCAGTCAGTCCGCCACTCAGACAATCAGTCAGTGAGTCAGTCAGTCCGCCACTCAGACAATCAGTCAGTGAGTCAGTCAGTCCGCCACTCAGACAATCAGTCAGTCAGTTAGTAAGTCAGTCAGTCCGCCACTCAGACAATCAGTCAGTCAGTTAGTGAGTCAGTCAGTCCGCCACTCAGACAATCAGTCAGTTAGTGAGTCAGTCAGTCTGCCACTCAGGCAATCAGTCAGTCCGCCACTCAGACAATCAGTCAGTGAGTCAGTCAGTCCGCCACTCAGACAATCAGTCAGTCAGTTAGTGAGTCAGTCAGTCCGCCACTCAGACAATCAGTCAGTTCTTTTAGATGGGTAAAAGTTAGTCACGTTATGAGGCGAGATAATGGTTCCTATCTTTTGACCCTACTTTTGTTTAAACGTTTTGAGCAGCCGAATGTAACAAAGACAAGGAAGACAGAGAAAGACCAGCTCCCTCCCCCCTCCCCCAAAAAGAAAACAATAAATGAATTTCCTAAAACAACACGAGTTCTACACGCAAACGGAAATAACCGCAGATATTTTTCAAATCCCTGTTGTTAGGGTCACGGTTACTAGACAGTAACCAATGCAAACGAACTCATCCGGAAAATGAAACCTTGTAAGTCCCGCCCCAAACACGTTTTTTATCGGTCGCTACTAAAACTGTTTCGTCTGTTAAAAACACAATAGTCAACCTTAAAAGTGTGTGTGTGTCGGAGGAAAAAAGGGTTACTTAATTTCACCTTTATTAAAAGTGGTAATACATCGCATGAATCAATTAAAAAGTGTTTAAACACGCATGTATCACTTTTAACAATAATTGTTTATTAATCTGATCATCATCAGGTGCCATCTTCAAAACGAAGGTCGGCTGCAATGGACCTCCAACGTCCTCTGTCTCTTGTCTTGATAGACTCTTTCCTGCCACGTATAGCGCTGTCTTCCTCTTGCATGTTTGCCTTCAACTCTGCCTTCTATAATGGTCTTCTGTTTACATGGTCACCATATTTTAGCTTTATCCTTCATTAATTCACTTTTCATTCCTAGGTTTTCTAGGACCTCTTTATTTCTTTTCTTTTTTTCTCTTCTCATGAGAAGTGCCCAATCTTCTATATATCAACCTCTCAGTGGCTTCAATTTTTTTTTCTAATTGCTTGTTTATTGTCCATATTTCTACACCATACAATCCGATCAACCATTGGGATTATTCGCGCTAATATCTTTTTTCTTTAAAAACAAAAACGTTAACTGAATATCTGCATTGAATAAAATTTAATTTAGAGCTGCACTTTTATAAACATTAATATGGATATTTGTCGTAAATTGAATGTGAATCGCTGTCACTTTTAGCTGAGTGGTCCGCATCTGTCTTATTCTCTATTTTATCTCATCCCATTTTTTCTTTGTAATAGCTCCTACTGCTCTATTTCTGGACTTCGTCATGTCCCTCTTACATTGACAGGCTAGATTCCACACATTTGCACGTGTGCATCTGGGTCCAGCTAAAGATCTTTTTAGTCTCCTTTCTTGTGGGTGACGGCAAAGTTCCCTGATTCTTTGATTCAGAAACTGGACACACAGGAAAGCTTCCGTCGCCTTTCATGTGCCCGAGCGCGTCTAGAATCGCGAACTCTAGCCGTTCGAATGACCACCAGTGTCGCAACTTTCTTTTATCAAGAGACGCCAGGGAGACAACTCCCCAGGTCATTATGCCATCATTGCGCTGCCATCAATGCACGTGAACACCTGAAGACTTTATCTAACTATATAAGCTAGGCGTCTCTAACACTCCTTCCCATTGTTTCCAGATAATTATGCTACCTTACAAAGTGATATTTTGCGCCAGAGCAAATAACAGCTGTATTGTGTTTAGGAATATTCTTTTATTCGTTAGGCACACTTATTTATTCAATGCAGTAGTATTGACCGCTAGGTGTTTTAACTTAATTATATAGAACAGAGATCCATCGTTACTTTATTGCATCTTAAATATATCTATCCATTTTTCCTTAAGATAACTTTTTCCATGACAAGGAAACTCTGAATTTTATTAAGTGTGCCACCATTCAAAATCACTAAGGTGTTAATGTAAGAGTGTTTTTCTTAAGACGGAAGATGTGAGTCTGTATATAATATTACTTTAGTGACTGCCGAGGCGATAAATGTTACTACAGTTTTTCACTTGGTCTGTGTATATGTAACCGTCGAAAATACTGGATCACCACTGTAACCGTAAAGAGTTACTGATGGGTTATTAATTATTATAACTGATGACTGGTCTTAGAGATTGAATAAATGGTGATGGGTGTTACCTTAATGGTTACACTGTTCATGCGCCCACACAGAGCAGAACATAATTCTTATATCACGCGAATGTCGAAATATTAAATTCTTTAAGACTAACATACCACTGCTACACACGAGATACTGTTAGTGAATTCAATCTGTTTGTTGACCTAGATTTCCGCCACCCAGGCTATTTATGGTCATGCGTTACTACCGTCACGCCTACTGTTCTCCTACCGTGTTAAATGTTGTAGTGAGTGTGCGTGGGTACATTCACACGCCACAGATACGCACGTACAAGTCGTGGAACTGCAGGTGACATATAACATAGTTTATTGTCACAATACGTTCATACGAAATACACATAGTCAAACATAACTCACAACAAGAAAGTACTATAGTCACATCTCCACTTCTCATAATCATTAGCGCTCTACAACATCAACACTAGATCCTCTCAGCAACGGTCGGCATCACCGTGCGGAGGTAATAAATAATGGCCTCCTTAAATATGCTTCATCAAAGACGCTCTCAACATTGGCGCTTTAAGGTAAATATGGATCCTCTCAGCAAACGGTCATCCTCGCCGTGCTGACAACATGAATAATCATGGCCTCCTTAAATCTGCTCAATAAAGACGCTCTTAACCTTGGCGCTTTAATGTAGATATGGATCCTCTCAATAATAACAAATGGCCTCAAACGATGCTTCTAACATCAGCATTATAATAAATAGACAATGGATCCTTTTCCCAGCAAACGGTCATCCTCGCCGTGCTGACAATAATAAATGGCCTCAAACGATGCTTCTAACATCAATAGTGAATACTCGCGGCAATTTCTCGCAAGACTGCACTCCCTGGCAGTTTGCAGTAATCTCGCCTTCACTCATCTTGACATTTATATAGTCAAACATAAGTCCTGGATCCTTACCTCTTCAAAAATACTCACAAACACAATTCTCCAATAAACTCAGGAATTATAGGCCTACACAAATAATGGCCTCTATAACTTTTGCACTGCGCAGGCATGGTTGTTCGTCCATCACGGGTGATGAAGACCACTCTGTTCATCCAATTATTTAAGAATATGTTAGGTTAGTCTATGGGTACGAAGGTGACTGAAGAGCCCGATGCGGGCCTGGAAAGATCTTGGACAGTGTGGGCAGGGAATGTTTGCTTCATGTGAAGGTTTTATTTCACGGTCCTTTCTAGCTTGTCTCCGCTGTTCTGCTGCTGCTCTTCTGGATGATTCGCATGCTGCTGCACCTTTACGAAGAGATGTGCGCCAAGCAGTTCGGTCTTGCGCAGCAGCTTCCCATGTGTCTGGGTTTATGTCAAAGGTTTTCAATGACGTCTTTAACGTGTCTTTGAAGCGCTTCTTTTGGCCACCATGGGAGCGTTTACCCTTCTGCATCTCACCATAAAAGAGTATCTTTGGCAGTCGATGGTCTGGCATGCGGACTACATGACCTGCCCAGCGAATTTGTGACTGCATCAGAATAGTATCAATACTAGGGATACCAGCTCTGTCAAGAACGGCGGTATCCGGGATCTTGTCTTGCCATTTGATGTTCATTATCTTCCTGAGACAGACTGTATGGAAGTGGTTTAGCTTCTTTACGTGGCGCCTGTATACAGTCCATGTTTCACATGCATATAGCAGCACTGGAAGCACCGCAGCTCTGTATACCTTCAGCTTTGTCTGTAGACTAATGCCACTTCGATGCCAAACGTTGGTGTATAGTCTGCCAAATGTGCTGCTGGCTTTGGAGATCCTGGTGTTCACCTCATCATCAATGACAATGTTCTGGGATAGTGTGCTACCAAGGTATGTGAATCTGTTCACAACATTCAGTTTCTCACCATTAACCTTGATGACTGGCTCAGTATAAACTGTGCCAGGAGCTGGTTGGTACATGATTTCTGTTTTCTTCGTGTTGATGGTAAGCCCAAAGTTGGCGCAGGCTTCGGAGAATCTATCCACACTATGCTGCAGATCAGCCTCTGAGAAGGAATTGAGGGCACAATCATCAGCAAACAGAAGATCTCTGATGGTGTGTGATTTGACCTTGGTTTTTGCTTGAAGCCTCCTAAGGTTAAACAATTTTCCATCAATACGATAACTAATGTCGATTCCTGTGTCCCCGTCTCTAAAAGCATCAGTCAGCATAGCAGAAAACATGATACTGAACAGAGTCGGTGCAAGTACGCACCCTTGTTTAACTCCATTTGAGACGGGGAAAGGCTCTGATAGCTCACCGTTTTCCTGAACTCTAGCCTGCATTCCATCATGCAGTTGCTGCACTATTGTGATAAATTTCTTTGGGCAGCCGTATTTTGCCATGATCTTCCATAGACCCTCTCTACTGACCGTGTCGAACGCCTTTGTCAAGTCGATGAAAGCTGTGTACAGGTCACAGTGCTGTTCTTGGCATTTTTCTTGTAGCTGTCTTGCAGCGAACACCATATCTGTGGTTCCACGTTCTTTCCGGAATCCACACTGACTTTCAGGTAAAAGACCTTTGTCAAGATGAGCCGTAAGGCGATTCAAAAGGATTCTGGCGAATATCTTCCCAGCGATTGATAAAAGAGAGATGCCTCGATGATTGTTGCAGTCTTGGCGATTACCTTTACGTTTATATAGATTATAATTGAGGCATCTTTGAGATCGTGTGGGATGGTTTCACTCTGCCACATTTGCTGGAAGATCATATGAAGTTTCTCTATCAGAACTGCACCGCCATCTTTATAAACCTCAACAGGAATTGAATCGGAGCCAGGGGCCTTTCCACTAGACAGTTGACGAATCGCTTTTTTAGTTTCCTCCAGAGTTGGTACATCATCTAATGCTTCATTTATAGGAATTTGGGGCACGCGGATGATGGCTTCGTCGTTAATAGATGATGGCTGGTTCAAGATATTATTAAAATGTTCAGCCCAGCGTTGGAGAATTTTTTCCTTGTCTGTAATTAGTGTTTTTCCATCTGCATTAAGGAGGGGAAATGATCCTGATGATGTTGGACCATAGACCGCTTTGAGTGCAAGGTAAAAGTTTTTTCAAGTCATGGCTGTCAGCAAAGCCTTGGATCTCATCTGCTTTATTACTCAGCCATGAATCCCGCATCTGGCGTAGTTTATGTTGGACGATTCTACGCATGTTGTTGAAAGCGTCTTTCTTGGATGTAGATTTTGGATCATTTAAATATGCTTTATGGAGATGGTGTTTCTCAGCCAACATCTGCTTTATATCATCTGAGTTCTCATCAAACCAGTCATTTTGTTTCTTGATGGAAGGACCCAGGACCTCTGTAGCAGTGTTGTAGATCTGCTCACTTAGGGCTGCCCAATTTGTTTCCACACTTTGGCCGTCTAGCGAGATAGATTTGAGACGGTCTTCTAAGGTGTCAGTAAATGACTGTTTGATTGTTGTCTTCTTTAGTTTGGTGACATCCAGCCTCTTTTGAGTTTTCTTCCCCTGAGAGCGCCTGGCTGGTTGGATACGAACTTTAAGTTTAGATACAATGAGGCGATGATCAGTCCAGCATTCGGCACCACACATGGACTTGGTCACCCGGACATCTTGCCTGTCCTTCTTCCTAACAATTACATAGTCAATTAGGTGCCAATGCTTTGAGCGAGGGTGCATCCAGGAGGTCCTGTTGCGGGTAGGAAGTCGAAAAATGGTGTTGGTGACAAGGAGGTCATGTTCTGCGCAAGTCTGGAGGAGACGAAGTCCATTACTGTTACAGCGACCCACGCCGTACCTACCAATAGTGCCATTCCAGGAGATGTTATCTGAGCCTACTCTTGCATTAAAGTCACCAAGAATGATGAGCTTATCTGCTTTAGGAACTGATGCAATGACTGCATGTAGTTCTTCGTAAAACTTATCCTTGACATCATCCTGGTTTGTCATAGTTGGTGCATACGCGCTAATGATGGTGGCATGTTTTCTTCCATAGAACAGAGGGATCTTGACCGTCATGAGTCGGTCATTTATTCCCTTTGGGGGCCCCGCTAACTTGCTGACAATTGCTGTTTTGATTGCAAATCCAACCCCTGCTTCTCGTCTTTCTTCAGTTCCTCTTCCGCTCCAAAAGAATGTATAACCTGCACCCTTTTCGCAAAGTTGGCCCTCGCCTGCAAGTCGAGTTTCACTCAGTGCTGCTATGTCAATGTTGTACCTGGCCAGTTCTCTCCCAATCAGGGCAGTTCGTCTCTCAGGTCTGTTTGCATTAAAGTCTTTGTCAAGTAAAGTGCGCACATTCCATGCGCCTAGAATGAGGGGGAAAAATCTGTCCTTTCTTTTTCTTATATGTCGACCGCCGAAGTAGGGTACCCACCAACCGCGGTAAGCTGGTTAGGTAATGGTGAAGCAGGCAATGTTTAGGGCACCTTTTCTAGCCCCTTCCTCATGCCATGGAGGTGAGCAGTGCTTTCCTAAAGAGGGCTGCTCAGACACTCAGGGGGCTGCCGAATCCCACTGCTGCTCCGATCAGTGGAAGACGACCATATGGCCTGAGCCGCCTGTGTGTAGGTCTGCGACTACGACTGCCAGCGTACCCACGCCTGCCGCTTTGCCGCTCGCCCATCGCCACAGGACTTGTTGTGAGTGGATGGATGAATGGATGAATGGATGAAAGGGTGACTTGCGCGGTGATTTGGATTAAAGTGAGGAAGAGTTGCGCAATTCGTCGACCTCACTCTCTCGCCTGGGTCCATCTCAATCCAGTGGCAAGACAAGTCAAGACGACTGGAGATGAAGTCAGGTGCAGTGGATGACCAGGGCTTTCTACGTGCCTCGCCGTGCTCCTTACGCTCCACAGCGCGTTGCTGGTAATCGCCGTTATGCCCGTTGAACCAACAGGTGGTTTCTTCCGCGCAGTCTATCGAATCCAGTCTTCGCATGCATGGGTAGGCAGACCCTAACTCACCGAAGGTTTATAACCATTCGGCTACCCTCACCTAGTTTAGCCGGCCTGTCAAAGCCGTTGTCCGGGGGTGGCCGCTGTCGCATGCTGACAGCTACGAGGAGCCACAGGTGAGAGCTGGATGCCAGGTTTGGACCAAAGGTGGCTGAGCTGCCCTAAAAAGGGCATGACAGCTCCTTCACCAGAGGTACTACCAATACCTGACTTCCCAACACCCCCAATGCGCAGGCATACTCAAAACACACACTGTAGGACCGACCTCTCCCGTCGGTACCCAAAAACAGAATGCTTTTAGTTCACACACTAGTTCCGCCTAAAAAAGACACGAGACTCGGTTGTTTAAAAAACACAACTCAGTCTCGATAATTGCATGGGCTAGTCACACGAGCTTACTCACAGCTCAAGACAGTTCAGAGAAAAAAACATCTCCGCGATTTGAACTGACCAGTGTTCGCCCCGCTTACCGACTTGGAAACTTCTCGATCACACAAGGGAATTCCCCTAATACATTTTTAACTTAACATCAGCTTAACCAAGCAACGTAACCCGCAATCGAATCTATTCGCTTAACATTTTCAAGATCACCTCCCTTTGATAATATTTACTCTGTATCAGTTGCCACACCGCCCGGGAAAAAAAATGATTTATCATTTTTGTTGTTGAAAATTTGAGTCCCAAAAATTTAGAGATAAATGAAATTATATTATATGGCTACCAAAAATATATCTATCTAAAAAAATGTACCTATCAAAAAATGTACCTATTAAAATAGTACATCTATAAACAATTCCAGCAATAAATGTAAAATTACAACTAAAACATCAAACATAATCAATCAAATATCCCAATGAATATTACCGATGTAAATTACAACAAAAGCATCAATCATAATACAAGCATACCAAAATTAATCTTAATACGATACCAAGCTAAGTACATTTAGTACAAGCAACAACCAATAGAAAGTGAAAGTACAAGATCAAGCAACAGAAGAATGATCTGTAGTAAAGGAAAGTAAGAAATCGGAAAATGAGAAACAATCAACAATACCAAATAATAATCAATAAGTAAAACAATTTCATGAAAAATAAATACAAATTTACCAAAATACTAGTTTCATTATACTAAGCTATATAATTCACTCAAGAATACAATGAATGAAAGTATAAGTATTGAAAGAAGAAGAAGTATACCAGTAGAATGAAGAGAAACGAAGACGTGGTACGGAAATATAAACAAGATATGAACACATATCGGAAAGACAACAAAAAGATAGAATGAAATGAAGGATAGTCAACAAAGACGAATGGAAAGCAAAGGTATGAACGCATAGAAAATCAATAACAATACATACTAATAGATGTTTAGATCAGACAATATCTTTCAAAAATTAAATACAAACATGATTACAAGGCACAAAACAAAATGTCAAAGTATATCCATACTAACAGCACAAAAAGAATAATTCATAACTAAACGAAGTCGAATAAGTAATTTAACTAAGTTACAAAAGTTATACTTAACTAAAAATAAATTATAAACCTTACATAAACAAATAATAGCATTTGCGATAACTAAGTTTTGACCTAACGCACAATCAACCGCTAAATAATAAAATTACATCATAATATCAAATAAGACAATGTGGGGGTGTT
>JAMPIV010017943.1:0-60461 GCA_024509875.1 Oreohelix idahoensis
TAACGATAGTGTGTTATGTGACAAGCCAAGATAAGAGCACATCTCGCGTGATGCCTCCATGATCACGTGTTAAGTGGTAAGTCAAATCTTCATTTTAATTGTTTCTTGTCTTCCTATTCGTTAATAATTATTAGTCTATATCATCTAGCTGGAACGGTCTGTGTTATCAAATACTTTTGTTTTTTTTCCAAATGAATCAGTCCAAATTTTGTCTATTATAGTTCACTCCAGTCCCAGGAAACAAACCAAGGTCTGTGTTACCAATTTATTTTGTTTTATTTCTTAATATTTCAGTCCAACTTTTGTCTACCATAGTTCACTTCCGTATCTCCAGACACAAGCAAAAGGCGTTATTACTAGTAACTTTTGTTTTATTTCCAAATAAGTCAGTCCAACCTTTGTCTATTGTTTATACTACTGATAAAAGTTGCCTCACACTAGAACATTTTTTACCAAACAATACACATAATCTTATTAAGTTGAGCAGTGAGAATTTGATGCAAATATAAATATTAGTAAAACAAAATGTATGTTAATATCAACCAGACAAAAATTACAAAACTCGCAGAAAACAACACTTCAGCTCTATTGGAACATCACTAATTGAAAACATAAATGAACCTAACACTCCAGGTCTAACAACTGTTGACCAGCACCAAAGTTGGAACTCAAATGTACATGCACTGACAAAGCTAACGGCACATAAATGTTACCAATTAGCCAGAATCAAACACTTCTTGGACGAGAGGGTAAGTAAAATGTTTTTTTACATCTCATATACAAACACACCTAGACTATTCTTCCACAATCTGGGATGGCTGTTCCATATCCAACACAAAAAGGCCCCATTCACTTCAAAAATCGCGAAGTGCGCCAAGCTGCTGATAAACACCAAACGCTTTATATAGATCTATATAATTATCTTATAATACTACCACCCAGAAAGTGCTTCCTACTTGACAAAGCGAAATTCGTTCACAAATACTTGTCACAGATTGCTCTAACGTATCTGTGGCCACTTTTAAAATAAAATGGAAGATGTAGTCAGCGCTTAAATAAATTACAAGTATCCAAGTCAAGGCTTGACATATTTAAGAAAAGTTTGGCTTACTCAGCTGCTCATCTTTGGAACAATCTTCCACATGACATGAAAAATACGCATTGATTATATTTCCAATTATTAACTTATATACTGTATGGAGGGTCTGATGATCTAATTTGTGATTTATATTATAATGTATTTCTTAATTGTGATCAGATTTTGCAATGCCATTAAATTAATACTTTACGTACGTTAGAGAATGTCTATATAAATACTGTAGTAATAACCGATGAGCACGTGGCAGGACAAAATGAACGACAGGCCTTTGTGCCTGATTCTCAACTATTGGAAAATTAAGTTTTTTTCTTATCTGTCTGTCTGTCTGTCTATCTATCTGATCTATCTGCTTCTGCTCTTGAGTTAGGGAAGCCAAGACAGTGAGGAAGCAAACTGATTATTGTGGCGGGGATATTGAAGTAGAGTGACAGATTTGATGAACGAATAAAAGATCATATCTAGATGATATGATTTCAGTCTACAGGTTGAAGGAACTGCCTCGCCTCGGGAAATAGTCTACTAGAAATCCTTAATGCAACGATATTTCTGGCAACTAAACAGGATATTTTCTGGACTATAAATTCTTTCTCAGATACCCTAAAAAAGGACTATATAAAGTACATAAGTTTGAGAAAGGAGATTTGGTGTCCAGCCACATTAACTAAAATATCCTGACTCATTAGAAGTTAGTTTAATTACGGCTCAGCCCCCCAGGGTGTAGATTTATGTTTAAACAAAACAAGAAAAAATAACAACAGACTCTGTTATGTTGAATTTAAAAATAAAGTATAGATTCTCACAACTATGAAAGATTTACAAGTGAACAACAAATGTGTGCTCTCATGTTTAGAAGCAAACAAACTTTGGTCAGCAAATGAACACTAGGAGATCTTTTCTATGGTAGTTTTGCTGGTAGGTATTATACTTATCTCTCCGAGAATGGGGAACTATTAGCTAACTTCTGTGCTTCAAATCAACTAGCTATAGGAGGAAGCATATTTCCACATAAAAGAATACATAAAGCAACATGGATATCACCAGACCACAGAACTGAGAAACAGATTTATCACATTTGCATAAGAAAGAAATGTATAAGTCATCATTGCATGATGTGAAAGTATGTAGAGGAGCAGATGTGGTATCAGACCACCATCTTCTGTTGGCTAAATCAAAACTAAAACTCAAGAAATTTACAACAGTATATAGCTACACATAACGGTATAATGTGGGATTTCTAAGAAATCAGGAAATAAGAGAAAAATTGTCAATCACAGTATCCAACAAATACCAAATACTCCAACAACTGGAACACCAAACAGATGCAGAAGACAACTGGCAACAAGTAAACAAATATATGGAACGAGACACGTGAATAAGTACTGAGAAGAAAAGGAACATAAGCACAAAGCATGGATAACAACAGAAACCATTAGCAAGATAGAAGACAGGAAAAACAAGAAAGCAGATTTAAAGGGACGCAAAACCAGAAGTTCCAAAGCCAAGGCTCATGAAGTGTACATAGAAGCAAACAAAGAAGTAAGAAGAAATATCAAAAGGGACAAGAGAAAGTATTTTGAAGAGTTGGCAAGGGAAGAGAGGAAGCTGCAGCCAAAGGAAATATGAGGGACCTGTACAACAACACAAAGAAGCTAACAGGGAAATATAAGCAAGCTAATGGCCTCATAAAAGACAAGAATGGAAAATTGCTTAGTAATATACAAGAACAAATGAAGAGATGGACAGAACATTTTGAGGAACAGCTCCATAGACCAGCCCCAATAAATCCCCAGACATCCAGCCAGCAGAAGAGAAGCTACAAATCAGCTGTGAACGAGGAAGTAGAGAAGAAATAAAGAAAGCCATAAAGCTTCTGAACGATGGAAAAGCAACTGGTCCAGATGGAATTCCAGCAGAGGCCACCAAAAGAGATATTGTACTGTACATCTATAGAGATATTATACAAACACTTGGAAAAGTCTGGGAGAGAGTGGAAATATCAGTAGAATTGAAGGAAGGTTATCTGGTCAAGTTGCCTAAGAAGGGAAATTTACAAGAGTGCACAAATTAAAGAGGAATACTGTTACTATCAGTGCCAGGAAAAGTATTAAACAGAATATCAGTGAGAGATTAAAAGAGTCCATAGACAGCAAGTGAGAGATGAACAAGCATATATTTGACAAAACAGATCCTGTACAGACCAGATAGCCACATTGAGAATAATAGTTGAACAAAGTATGGAATGGAATTCGGCGCTATACATCGGATTCGTGGACTTTGAAAAGGCATTTGACAGTGTAGAAAGAGAATCACTTTGGAAATTTATGATGCATTATGGAGTTCCCATGAAGATCATTAACTTAATAAGGAAGACCTATGAAGACGTGACATGCAGAGTTCTTCACGAAGGACAACTTACAGAACCGTTTGGAATTAGAAGGGGAGTGAGACAGGGATGCTTCTTGTCTCTATTTCCTGTCTTACTAGCAATAGATTGGGTTATGAAAACATCGACATCACAGAACAGCAATGTAATCCAGTGGAATCTGACTAAGCAGCTTGATGATCTGGATTTTGGAGATGACGTGGCTCTTCTGTCCCATAACTATAATTATATGCAAGAGAAAATGACAATGCTCGATGACAGGTCTCAATAAGTTGGCCTGAAAATACACAGGGAAAAGACAACGATTTTGTGAATAAATACAAGAAATGATAACAAGGTTCAACTTGAAGAAACACCACTAAAGGATGTAGAATCGAACCTATATATAGGCAGTTATATACAAGGGTAAGTCAGAAACTAAGGATCCCTATTTAATTACCACCGACGTACCTCACGCAGTGAGATGGATTTTTGCAGACAGGAAGTTCAGACATTGACCGCTATGGGGAACAACAAATCAAGACCTAGCTCCTCCATTTTCCTGAACTAGACAGTTTAACAATGACTACTGCACTGTGTGAGTGGACACAAGAAGAGGTACGATCAGTTATTCGGTTAATGTGGGCAAAGGGACAGCACCGATTCAAATTCATCATGAATGTGATACTTTGTATGGTCAGAACGTGATGAGTGTGCAGCATGTGAGAAAATGGTGTCGCGAATTCAGTGGCGGTCGAGTTAGAGTGACAGACGAACAAAATAGCGGGTGTCTTTCCATGTCAGCAAATCTTGTCCCTGCAACTGAGCAAAATTTGCGTGCTGATCGCCGCGTGTCACTTAAAGATTTGGAAAAACAATTTAATCTTTCACATGGCACAATCGGGGATAGTGTTCACGACCGTTTAGGGTACTGAAAAGTGTGCAGCAGGTGGGTCCCTCGGCAACTGACAGAGGACCACAAGAACAACCGTATGGGTGCGTCCCTCACCCATCTCCCCCGCTTTCATGAACATGGTGAGGATTTCTTGGAGCAAATCATTACTGGCGATGAAACGTGGGTATACCACTACTGTCCTGAAACAAAAGCCCAATCCATGGCGAGCTAACGGGTATTGATTGATTTATTGAGGTTTAACAACAAGAGACAATCATTTTGTAAGACAAGATTAACAGCAAGAGACACTCATTTTGTGTCACATAGGTTTAATTAACAACAAGTCAATAATTTTGTGTCACACATGTTTAACAATAAGAGACAACCATTTTGTGTCACACATGTTTAATAACAAGAATCAATCGATTTATTTGACACATGTTTAATAAAAAGAGACAATCTTATCCCCACATCTTATTCAACTAGTCAACATCAATATCTTAGCTTTAAAAAAAAAAATATTCATCAGTGCTGAGTGTAAAATTACAGCTAGAAATCCTTATACATATTTCAGTCACTGACATGACAGTAAGACATTTATTACTGAAATATTAAAACCCCCCAATTTATTTTCAGTGTTTACAAGTAACGTACACAAAATAATGTTGAATTTTCTTACCTTGTGTCTGTAATTAGTTCTGTGTTGATAATGTCGTCCTCAATATCGTTGTATAATGTTTTCTTGTCAACGATCTTGACTTTTGAGAAGGATGTATCTATACGAGCCGATGGCGTTAGGAGCTAAAAATAAACCCCACGGACTTTCCAGGTGACGTCATATGTCATAACAAGTTTTCCTGTTTCTGGCAAAATCGGTCTTACATTGGCTTTGGTGTCAGGGTTTCTTAAATTGTAGTCAATTGACCACACGAGTGTCCGTGAATGTATTTTAGGGGATCCGTGTACATAATATGTCGTCTATGGACACCTTGAGGGTGCGTGGATGGCTTATAGGGGTTCCGTGCACTTAAACTGTTGTCTATAGACCCCATGAGGGTCCATAGATAATAGGGGAATCCGAGAACTAAACGTAACATTTAAAATGTCAAATTGTTTATTATGTTTTTATGTACATTTTGTTCTAACAAGTCGATCAGACTATTGTGACATTTGGTTCTAATGCAGGTTTTTTCTACCTATCCCAGCGAACTCACTGTTAACTCACTTACTCACACCTAAAACACGAGAACAGTGACTATACCGCTCTCTGCCAAACATCACGCATAAATCCTTCCCACTAGTGAACATAACAAACTCAATACAATAAATAACCCGTACTCCGTCCTATTCCGTACCTACAATATTTACAGTTACTACTGTTACACAAAAAAAAAACAACTACAACAATAACAACAACTATAATAATTACAAAAACTACATCAAACAAAAGTGGCAAAGTACAGTTGAGACATAAAATAGAATCAAGATACTGTGAGAGTCAACATGCCAGTAACAGAAAGAAAGTACAGTTGAGACATAAATAGAATCAAGATATTGTGAGAGTAAACAAGCCAGTAACAGAAAGAATGTACAGTTGAGACATAAAAAGAATCAAGATATTGTGAGAGTCAACATGTCAGTAACAGAAAGAAGGTACATCTAACAAGCCTGTCATTGAGAACGTTAGTGTATTTCTCGGCGATAGACAGATGGCGGGAAAAATGAAAAATAATCAGACTATGAAGAAATTATTGAGAAAGAATAAACAAGATTTTGGCAAAACAGATCAGATACAGAAAATACAGTAAAACTGCGTATAATATGTAACATGGCCTTGAAAATGAACTTCCCATTAGATCCATGAAATATTTAAAATCTTTTGACCAAGCATGACTGAGTTCCTCTTATAATCGGTAACCGAATAAAGAAAACACACGAAAATACAAATAGCAGAATTCTTCATGTGTGACAACTTACCGAACCAACTGAGATAAGACAAATAGCAGAATTCTTCATGTGTGACAACTTACCGAACCAACTGAGATAAGAAAACATATGAAGATACAAATAGCAGAATTGTTCATGTGTGACAACTTACCGAACCAACTGAGATAAGAAAACATATGAAGATACAAATAGCAGAATTGTTCATGTGTGACAACTTACCGAACCAACTGAGATAAGAAAACATATGAAGATACAAATAGCAGAATTCTTCATGTGTGACAACTTACCGAACCAACTGAGATAAGAAAACATATGAAGATACAAATAGCAGAATTCTTCATGTGTGACAACTTACCGAACCAACTGAGATAAGAAAACATATGAAGATACAAATAGCAGAATTCTTCATGTGTGACAACTTACCGAACCAACTGAGATAAGAAAACATATGAAGATACTAATAGCAGAATTCTTCATGTGTGACAACTTACCGAACCATGTGTGACTGAATTAACTTACCGAACCAACTGAGATAAGAAAACAATTCTTCATGTGTGACAACTTACCGAACCAACTGAGATAAGAAAACATATGAAGATACTAATAGCAGAATTCTTCATGTGTGACAACTTACCGAACCAACTGAGATAAGAAAACATATGAAGATACAAATAGCAGAATTCTTCATGTGTGACAACTTACCGAACCAACTGAGATAAGAAAACATATGAAGATACTAATAGCAGAATTCTTCATGTGTGACAACTTACCGAACCAACTGAGATAAGAAAACATATGAAGATACAAATAGCAGAATTCTTCATGTGTGACAACTTACCGAACCAACTGAGATAAGAAAACATATGAAGATACAAATAGCAGAATTCTTCATGTGTGACAACTTACCGAACCAACTGAGATTAGCAGAATTCTTCATGTGTGACAACTTACCGAACCAACTGAGATAAGAAAACATATGAAGATACTAATAGCAGAATTCTTCATGTGTGACAACTTACCGAACCAACTGAGATAAGAAAACATATGAAGATACTAATAGCAGAATTCTTCATGTGTGACAACTTACCGAACCAACAAGATACAAATAGCAGAATTGTTCATGTGTGACAACTTACCGAACCAACTGAGATAAGAAAACATATGAAGAGTTGTCACACATGAAGAATTCAGCTATTAGCAGAATTCTTCATGTGTGACAACTTACCGAACCAACTGAGATAAGAAAACATATGAAGATACTAATAGCAGAATTCTTCATGTGTGACAACTTACCGAACCAACTGAGATAAGAAAACATATGAAGATACTAATAGCAGAATTGTTCATGTGTGACAACTTACCGAACCAACTGAGATAAGAAAACATATGAAGATACAAATAGCAGAATTCTTCATGTGTGACAACTTACCGAACCAACTGAGATAAGAAAACATATGAAGATACTAATAGCAGAATTCTTCATGTGTGACAACTTACCGAACCAACTGAGATAAGAAAACATATGAAGATACTAATAGCAGAATTCTTCATGTGTGACAACTTACCGAACCAACTGAGATAAGAAAACATATGAAGATACTAATAGCAGAATTCTTCATGTGTGACAACTTACCGAACCAACTGAGATAAGAAAACATGTGAAGATACTAATAGCAGAATTGTTCATGTGTGACAACTTACCGAACCAACTGAGATAAGAAAACATATGAAAACATATGAAAGATGACAACTTACAAATACAGAATACCAATTCATGTGTGACAACTTACCGAACCAACTGAGATAAGAAAAAAAACATATGAAGAAGATATTAATAGCAGAATTCTTCATGTGTGACAACTTACCGAACCAACTGAGATAAGAAAACATATGAAGATACTAATAGCAGAATTCTTCATGTGTGACAACTTACCGAACCAACTGAGATAAGAAAACATATGAAGATACTAATAGCAGAATTGTTCATGTGTGACAACTTACCGAACCAACTGAGATAAGAAAACATATGAAGATACAAATAGCAGAATTGTTCATGTGTGACAACTTACCGAACCAACTGAGATAAGAAAACATATGAAGATACAAATAGCAGAATTGTTCATGTGTGACAACTTACCGAACCAACTGAGATAAGAAAACATATGAAGATACAAATAGCAGAATTCTTCATGTGTGACAACTTACCGAACCAACTGAGATAAGAAAACATATGAAGATACAAATAGCAGAATTCTTCATGTGTGACAACTTACCGAACCAACTGAGATAAGAAAACATATGAAGATACTAATAGCAGAATTCTTCATGTGTGACAACTTACTGAACCAACTGAGATAAGAAAACATGTGAAGATATTAATAGCAGAATTGTCCATGTGTGACAACTTACCGAACCAACTGAGATAAGAAAACATGTGAAGATACTAATAGCAGAATTCTTCATGTGTGACAACTTACCGAACCAACTGAGATAAGAAAACATATGAAGATACTAATAGCAGAATTCTACATGTGTGACAACTTACCGAACCAACTGAGATAAGAAAACATATGAAGATACAAATAGCAGAATTCTTCATGTGTGTCATCTTACCGAACCAACTGAGATAAGAAAACATATGAAGATACAAATAGCAGAATTCTTCATGTGTGACAACTTACCGAACCAACTGAGATAAGAAAACATATGAAGATACTAATAGCAGAATTCTTCATGTGTGACAACTTACCGAACCAACTGAGATAAGAAAACATATGAAGATACAAGTAGCAGAATTCTTCATGTGTGACAACTTACCGAACCAACTGAGATAAGAAAACATATGAAGATACTAATAGCAGAATTCTTCATGTGTGACAACTTACCGAACCAACTGAGATAAGAAAACATATGAAGATACTAATAACAGAATTGTTCATGTGTGACAACTTACCGAACCAACTGAGATAAGAAAACATATGAAGGTACTAATAGCAGAATTCTTCATGTGTGACAACTTACTGAACCAACTGAGATAAGAAAACATGTGAAGATATTAATAGCAGAATTGTCCATGTGTGACAACTTACCGAACCAACTGAGATAAGAAAACATGTGAAGATACTAATAGCAGAATTCTTCATGTGTGACAACTTACTGAACCATCTGCGATAATAAAACATGTGAAGATACTAATAGCAGAATTCTTCATGTGTGACAACTTACCGAACCAACTGAGATAAGAAAACATATGAAAATACTAATAGCAGAATTCTACATGTGTGACAACTTACCGAACCAACTGAGATAAGAAAACATATGAAGATACAAATAGCAGAATTCTTCATGTGTGTCATCTTACCGAACCAACTGAGATAAGAAAACATATGAAGATACAAATAGCAGAATTCTTCATGTGTGACAACTTACCGAACCAACTGAGATAAGAAAACATATGAAGATACTAATAGCAGAATTCTTCATGTGTGACAACTTACCGAACCAACTGAGATAAGAAAACATATGAAGATACAAGTAGCAGAATTCTTCATGTGTGACAACTTACTGAAGCAACTGAGATAAGAAAACATATGAAGATACTAATAGCAGAATTCTTCATGTCTGACAACTTACCGAACCAACTGAGATAAGAAAACATGTGAAGATACTAATAGCAGAATTGTTCATGTGTGACAGCTTACCGAACCAACTGAGATAAGAAAACATATGAAGATACTAATAGCAGAATTGTTCATGTGTGACAACTTACCGAACCAACTGAGATAAGAAAACATATGAAGATACAAATAGCAGAATTGTTCATGTGTGACAACTTACCGAACCAACTGAGATAAGAAAACATATGAAGATACAAATAGCAGAATTGTTCATGTGTGACAACTTACCGAACCAACTGAGATAAGAAAACATATTAAAATACTAATAGCAGAATTGTTCATGTGTGACAACTTACCGAACCAACTGAGATAAGAAAACATATGAAGATACAAATAGCAGAATTGTTCATGTGTGACAACTTACCGAACCAACTGAGATAAGAAAACATATGAAGATACTAATAGCAGAATAGTTCATGTGTGACAACTTACCAAACCAACTGCGATAAGAAAACACATGAAGATACAAATAGCAGAATTGTTCATGTGTGACAACTTACCGAACCAACTGAGATAAGAAAACATATGAAGATACAAATAGCAGAATTGTTTATGTGTGACAACTTACCGAACCAACTGAGATAAGAAAACATATGAAGATAATAATAATAATAATAATAATAATAATAATAGCCCCTTCAGTCATAACTGACTATGGGAATGCGCCCCTGAGGTGACAGCCCTCAGCTGCTTATTTTCCTGGTGCTCCTTTCGACGTTTTCTCCTCACCTCTGCTTCTTTTGTGAGCCTCTCTTCGCCCAATCTGAGGTGGCGCCGTAAATAGCATCGCCACTTAGTGCGATCGGCAGCTTCATCCTCCCATGTTGCTGGATCCATGTCCAGTGCCCTCATATCTCTCTTGCACACATCTTTGAACCTCAGCTGTGGTCGCCCAACTGTTCTCTTGCCATCTGCTTATTGTCCGTAGAAGATATCTTTTGGGATGCGACCATCTTCCGTGCGGCGAACATGGCCAAGCCAGCGAAGTCTGCGCTGTCTAAGAAGCGTATACATACTTTGAAGGCCAGCACGTGACAACACCTCGACATTTGTCACTTTATGTTTCCACGAGATGCCGAGGATGCGGCGTAGACACCGCAAATGGAAGGTATTGAGCCTTCTTTCCTGCTTAGCATAGGTCGTCCAGGTCTCGCTGCCATATAGGAGTGTGCTGGTGACGAAGGCATTATATACCGCAGCTTTGGTCTTCATTGTGAGTTTAGAGTTTCCCCAAACACGCGATGTGAGGCGGGCAAAGGTAGCTGCAGCTTTGCCAATGCGGCTGTCGATTTCTGTATCCAGTGAGAGTTTGTCATTGATGGTAGACTCTAGGTATGTGAAGTGGTGCACCACTGCCAATTCATAGTTATCGATAGTGATAACTGGTGCAGCACCCACATCCTGACTCAGCACATTCGTTTTCTTTAGACTTATTGTGAGGCCAAAGTTCTTGCATGCTTTAGTGAAGCGATTCATCAAGCTCTGAAGCTCCTGTTGGCTTTGAGTGACGACTGCAGCATCATCAGCGAACAACAAGTCTCTTATAGTGACCCTTCTGATTTTTGTTTTTGCCTTCAGCCTTGAAAGATTAAACAGACGGCCATCTGACCTAGTGTGAAGGCATATTCCTTCAGTTGCATCTCTGAATGCATGTTTCAAGAGTAAGGCAAAGAAGATTCCGAAGAGGGTCGGAGCCAGAACACAGCCTTGTTTAACGCCACTTCGTATATCAAAGGGCTGTGACGTGCTTCCAGCATATTGGACTGTTCCCTTCATGCCGTCATGGAATGACTTTATCATTTCCAGCATTTTAGAAGGGCAGCCTATTTTCAGGAGGATTTTAAAGAGTCCATCCCTACTAACCAGGTCGAATGCTTTTGTGAGGTCTATAAAGGCGATATATAATGGTCTTTTCTGCTCTCTTGATTTTTCCTGAAGCTGGCGGAGAGAGAAGATCATGTCTGTTGTTGATCTGCCAGCTCGGAATCCACACTGTGACTCTGGATATATGCGCTCAGCTAACTTGTGTAGTCGCATTAAGATGACTTTGGCAAAAACCTTACCAACAATACTAAGAAGAGAGATGCCTCTGTAGTTATTGCAATCACTTCTGTCTCCTTTATTTTTATACAGTGTTACAATCTTGGCATCTCGCATGTCTTGAGGAATAGTTGTCTCTTCCCAGCACTGGCACAGCATCCTATGCAGGGGATGTAATAGCGTGCTCTTACAGTATTTGATTAAATCAGGAGGAATCCCATCACTGCCTGGTGCTTTGCCAGAGGCCAAGCTATCAATGGCCTTGCTGAGTTCCTCTAATGTTGGTTCGGCATCCAGCTCCTCCATAGTTGGCAGACTGTTGACACCATCAAGGGCTGCAGGCGTAACGGTATTGTCTCTAGTGTAAAGCTCAGAGTAGTGTTCGACCCACCTCTCCATCTGCTTACCCTTATCGGTTAGCTTCTCTCCGCTGATGGTTTTTAGCGGTGCCGTCTTACTTTTATGGGGGCCAAGTGCTTTCTTTATACCGTCATACATTTGTCTAATGTTCCCTGTTTGCGCTGCGATCTGGATGCTCTCACTGAACTGGAGCCAGTAGTCATTTGCACAACGTCGAGCAGTTTGCGAGCGCGCGGAGAGCACAGACCTGAGGACTGGCCTTCAGACGAGAACCAGGCCACGTTGGTGCCAGTGCTTGGATCGTGGCTGTCTCCATGACACCTTATGCTGGGGTTTTGTCTGAAAGTAGGTGTTGGTCACGCAGAGGTCATGGTGGACGCACAACTCTAAGAGCCGTTGTCCATTTTCATTCATCTTGCCAATACCAAACCTGCCCAGACATGAAGGCCATGAAACATTATCGGCACCCACTCTAGCATTAAAGTCACCAAGGAGAACAAGCTGTTCTTGCCTAGGTATGCTTTTGATAATTGCTGTTAGATTCTCGTAGAACTCATCTTTAGCTTCTGAGGCAGAGTACAGAGTAGTAGCATACACACTTACAAGGGTGATGGGACCTGTGCTAGTTTGCAGGCGGAGCGTTAACAGGCGTTCTGATCCATTCTCGCCTGGTTCAACCATTTTAGTTAGCGATTTTTTGACCGCAAAACCTACTCCGTGTTCTCTAGCTTTATTAAGATCTTTCCCTTGCCAATAAAATGTGTAGTCCTTCTCGCTCACCGTTCCAGAGCCCGTCAGGCGCGTTTCCTGAAGTGCAGCTATATCCACCTGATGTCGTTTAAGCTCATCATTAATTATGGCTGTCTTCCTTACATCGTTTACATCCTGTAGGTTTTCGGATAGTCCAGTCAACATAGTCCGGACGTTCCAGCATCCCAATCTGAGAGTTTGCTTATTTCTATTGTTTCGATAATTGCTTGGTGCAAAATTTTCTGTCCACAGTTCGGGTTTGACCCTAATCCCCATGCACCCAATGGGGAAAGCAGACAGTGGCGGGACAACACCTTATTGACTGGGGGCTGCCCAGCTTGAAGCGGGCGGTAGCTGTCCAGTGAGATCCTAGAACCTCTCCCACTGTCGGAAGTAGCCCCTGGCGCCATGCCCTACGCCAATTGGGCAAAATGCTTATAACCGGTAACTGCTACTTCCCGTGTTTTGCCGACACCTATAGGGTGAAGCTGGAAGTGTCCTCTCCAGGGCGCGAGCTTGGGCACAGTTATATGAAGATCAAGCTGTTGCCCATGCAGCATGTTCCCCCTCTCCACACAGCCGGTAGATCCAAAGGAACGGCAGTAGCCGATACAGTTTGGTACCAGCCATGTCGCAGGAGTTGCCAGAATAATGTCGAATCGACATTAGACTGCCTTAGGGACTCCGACTCCGGATTTATCCTCAGGGTTTACTCCCGAAGCCAATTCCATAAATGGATATTCCCGCAAGGCAGCGGTGGTTTGAATTCAGAGTTCCTTCTCTTAGATAAGCTACCAACCAAGGATCACGAGCCCTATCTGCCCGAAGCTGCTGGTTTTAAGGCGCCAGTCGCTCGCCTTTTTTCCCTTCTCCCGTCAGTGGAAACAGTTCCGCCGGGCTCAAATTGAGCCACACGTGAAGGCCGGGAGCTGGACTTGGTTGTCAGAGGCTGTTTGAGGCGCGTGCCATAGAAGTATTTTATCTGCAGTGAGAGCTTATCCTCACTACCACTCCCGGCAATAACAACCTTTATAGATACAAATAGCAGAATTCTTCATGTGTGACAACTTACCGAACCAACTGAGATAAGAAAACATATGAAGATACAAATAGCAGAATTCTTCATGTGTGACAACTTACCGAACCAACTGAGATAAGAAAACATATGAAGACACAAGTAGCAGAATTCTTCATGTGTGACAACTTACCGAACCAACTGAGATAAGAAAACATATGAAGATACTAATAGCAGAATTGTTCATGTGTGACAACTTACCGAACCAACTGAGATAAGAAAACATATGAAGATACTAATAGCAGAATTGTTTATGTGTGACAACTTACCGAACCAACTGAGATAAGAAAACATATGAAGATACTAATAGCAGAATTCTTCATGTGTGATAACTTACCGAACAAACTGAGATAAGAAAACATGTGAAGATATTAATAGCAGAATTGTTCATGTGTGACAACTTACCAAACCAACTGAGATAAGAAAACATACAAAGATACAAATAGCAGAATTCTACATGTGTGACAACTTACCGAACCAACTGAGATAAGAAAACATATGAAGATACTAATAGCAGAATTCTACATGTGTGACAACTTACCCAACCAACTGAGATAAGAAAACATATGAAGATACTAATAACAGAATTGTTCATGTGTGACAACTTACCAAACCAACTGAGATAAGAAAACATATAAGGATACTAATAGCAGAATTCTACATGTGTGACAACTTACCGAACCAACTGAGGTAAGAAAACATATGAAGATACAAATAGTAGAATTCTTCATGTGTGACAACTTACCGAACCAAATGAGATAAGAAAATAAGAGGTTGGAGCGTGACTAGTATGACTCTTGTTACCATTTCTCTTTTTACTGGCTGTTGATAGGGTCCTGAACACAGTGATAAGCTAGAAAAACTGAGTTTAACAGCTTGACGATCTACAGTTTTCCGCTGACTTCCTGGCCCACAATCATGATCAGAAGCATTAGCAACAAACAAAACACAAACACTTCATAAAATATTAAAATATTACGTGTGAAAGTTCACAGAGACAGACATAGTTTGTTATAGTACAAGGAACAAATTCTGCTCTTAAAGAAGCATTCCCACAAGATGAGAACACGTCATATATTTTGTTGTTGTGACGCTATTTTGTAATCGTGTTAGAGACTTAATATATTATATCCCAGACCTAAGAGTCTTTTATCTTTGGACATGCGCCCTTATATAACCAACTAGGTTGAACGGGACGCGCCTCGCCAAAACGAGGCAAAAGTTTTACATTAAAAAAAAAAAAAAAATCGTGTTAGAAATCGGGAAAGTCAATTCTTACAACTTGAGAGTGTATCACGTGACTGCCTGACGTGGCAGTATATGTTATTATTAGAAACGAGAGAGCGCCATACTATTCTATCGGCTGTCTTCCTCCTGGCCTGGGGCCATTCTAGTTATCGGTCATTCAACATCATCATCATTCCTTTTCGTTTCCCGTGGAACATAGGGCAGAAACAGTTGCTCTCCATCGATTTCTATTCTGGGCTGTCTTTTTCAGCTGTACCCAAGTCATTCTGATTTCCCTAGCCTCCTCTTCAACAGTTCTTCTTCAATTTCTCTTTGGCCTCCCCACTCTTCTTTTCCCCTGTGGGTTCCAGTCAAGGGCAATTCTGGCTATGCTTGATTTTTTTCTTCTGAATGTATGTCCTATCTGCAACTACTACAATTACTATTACTATTGCAACTACCTCTACTGCTACTGCTACTACTACTACTTCTCGTACTACTACTGCTGCTGCTGCTACTACTACTAATACTACTCCTTCTACTACAACTGTTGCTGCTGCTCCTATTACTATTACTACTGCTAATACTACTTCTACTACTATCACTGCTTGTACTACTACTATTACTACTACGATTACTACTGCTACGTAGAACGGATCATGAGGAATTAATATTGTACAACTATTCTAACGCTTACTGTAACAAGAGCTAATGTACTATGGCTGTGTGTGTTGTTGTTGTTTAGTGGTAAGTCCGATCAATATCCTAACAGTTGGTGGTTGCACATGATGATGTTTTACGTACGAGTACATACATTTACGTGGAATGAATGTGTTATCACCACTTCAGACATTCACGCATCAATCTAATTATTTCAAGAGCTTGAAAAGCTAAGAAAGTTACCAAGCTGAATAAAAAATGCATGTTTTGATTAATGTATAATTGAATGAAGGTTTATTTTGCAACATAATAAGGTGCATTATGATCTCAAAAGCGAAGCGTACCGCAAGGCCAAAGCCAATTGCCGACATAATTGAGTCAAGGCTAGGAGACCGGAAAATGCCATAATTAAAGCCGCAAATGCTGTACTGAAATGTCCGGACTCGCAGCCAATAGTTGATAGTCTTAAAATTCCCCGAAAAGAAGAAATATATATACAGTATATACATAAACAGCTTTCATAAAATAGGAGCCGCGGTAGCTATATATTGTATATATATACATATAATAGTAATACAAAAAAAAAGGTAAAGGATCCCGTTACACGCCCATTGAGGCCCATATTGGGAATATGGTGTTAGGCCCATATTTTCTTGACCATCGGCACACTAGTGGTGATGTAGTCAGCATCACGCCGGCCGCCTTTACCTTCCCAGAGTTGCTCTGGTACCCAATTCATGAGGCTAGGTCGACCCTGGAGCCGTTTGCGGTGTAAAAAATCCCACCTCAACGATGGATCGAACCATGGACCACCGAGCTAGGAAGCCAGTAATAGTAATAGTTCTAATAGTACATGTAATTCTCTATACGTGTTTAAAAAAAAAAAATCACTTCTGGAATTTTATTGTTGCAGATGACTCCTACTACGATGCTATGAAAAACCATGTTTTTAAGACTGGGAACGGCCGCCGTCCAAAGGTGCCTGCTATCACCGAAAAAAAGGTCCTTGCACAACTCTATTATTTGAAGGAGGATGGGAATGCAACATGGATTGAGGTAGACTGTAATGTTTAGTTTTTCCTTAATGAAGTGACAGACACTCAGAAAGACCACAAATTAACACAGTACAAACAGATAAAAACTGCAAACGAAATGGAGAAGAGGGAGGAGCAAATAGAATAAAAGTTGAAAAGTAGAGAATTCAAGAATGAAGAAGAAAAACCCAGTAAGTGAATAAGTTTATAAACCTTTGAACCCAGATAGACTTATGTTCATACTCATCTTTCCATCCATCAGGTGACTGCATGGTTCCTCAAGCTTTTTCCTGCGCAGCCTGTCACTAGAGGAAGGCTGGAGCATCAAATGCAGAAAGTCCTGAAAACTGTGCAGCATTTTCTAACTGGCAGCAATGATCATGAGCTGCAACAGTACTTAGCAAATAACGTAGAGTTCGACGAGCTTATTGAGCTACTCTCATCACTCAGCTTGACAAGGAAAAAACTTTTGTCCAGTCCTGCTGACTACGAACCACCCCTTGACTTTGTGATGACCAATTTCATATTGGCAGCACTTGACATTTTCAAAAATTGGGAGAACCCCTTCCAAATATCAAAGAATTGTACTCGTATTTAGGACTTCTGAAGCATTTAGCTATTGAGGCTTCATCATTGCCCACTCGCAGGAACAGAGTGCGCCATGATCATTCTCCTCCAGTTTAAAATGTCTTTTTAAATGCTAGTAAACGGTTGTTTTAACGAAAAATAGCATTTATATGTTGTTAATTATTGACTACAAATGATTTTTTATGAACTATGGACAGTATCTTCAAAAAATGATTTCTTAATTTTCACATTTTTTTTCTTCTGCGACAAATTGGCCTCTGGACACATTAAAAAAAAATTATACAAGAACAAACAGATGTTCAAATCCTCTAGAAAAAAAATTGGGTTGTATTTGTGCAGTATGCAGATTAAAATGTACATATTTAAGGCTTGTACCTTTTATATTTTTTGAAATATGATGTGAAAATTGACGTTCACGCAAAATACTACATTTTTCGGTAATGTGTTTTGCAGATTTGCAAATTTTGGTCTCAAATATATTGATAATTATCCATGTTGTAGCCCTATTGTTTTCTTTATGCAATCAGTGTATTAAAGACTGTATGCTGTTTGTCAGAGAAGGTTGTAAGATTATATTTAAGACAACGGGAGCGCTCTCAAGTTGGTGTGATGTCACTTTTTCAACTTTGTGAAAATATTCATACACTTTTTAAAATGCCGTAACTTTTTTATTTTTTTGTCCGATTAAAAAAAAATAATAAAGTACCAAATGTCAAGGTTTTCCAAGAGCTTCCAGACTTGCCGTGTTTTCTCTGGTGTTTCTGTGTAAACAAAAATCACTTTGTGGTACGGTACCTAGTACTAGTTCCAATTATCTCTCAAAGCCAGTCAGGGGACCTTAGATAGAACAGCTTGCCCCTTCATCTTGTAACAGCTCTGACTAGTTACCTTCAACACCTGCATCTTTTTAACAGCTTAATGTAATTTTAATAATTGTTACGATAAGTGAGTGGAGAAACTTACATGCTGAAGGTTATATTGTATTTTATCTGCGGTCATCAGCCTTGGTAGAGAGTGGAAAACTTGGGCCAATGAGAGAGCAGAGCTGGAAATTGATTAGCTTATAAATTTTAATGCTGCGGATGATGATGCCATTGTGTACACTACCGGATCTGTAATCCGTGGTAATAAATCAGGGTGAGGCTTCTCTGCTAGAGTAAAAGGCAGAACCAATGCTGAACATAGCGGGGCTTACATGATAACAACCTCCAGCATGAGAATGGAGATAGAGGCAGTTACTGCTGCCTTAAGATGGCTGTCTGAGACTTTATTAACAAAGACAATTATTGTATCTGGCTCACAATCCAGGCTTCAAAAGGTCCAAAATGGATGGCTCCGACATGAGTGGAAAACCTCCAAAGAAGCACCAATTCTTCAAGAACTGGTGTGGATCTACTGTCATGGTCATGGACTTATGAGAGGACACATCTGGCGTGTATACAACCAGTGTGCAACAAGAACAATTAGCAGCATTCATACCATTCGACATTTGTTGAGGGAGGCTGAGCACCGATGGGTTTGCTCAGAGTGTGATGACGTTGATTCTAATTAACATTATCTGCTGTCTATGAGTCTACAACTACAGCTGGTCTTCAGTTAGTGCTGTATTAATTATGTTAACACTTTGAGATTGTCAGCTCTATTCTTCTTTGATCCACAGCCGTCGACCGTCAAATCAGTCAGTGGCTATCACACATGGTGGCGTCTTGTAGGGCAGCAAGAAATTGAATCCACTTTGTTAGATCGATGGCCATCCTTTTTACAGTGCCCAACTCTGGTTCATTCTTTGCAACTTGGCTTCCACAGATCTCCGCCATGTTGTTTTTGGTTGGCCTCTCTTTTGCTTAGGCATAGCTGTTTTTGTAATGGCATCGGGGTTACTTCTGAGACGTGGTTAACCCAACTCCGGCGTCTACCAGCTATGATGGTGTAAATGTTCTCCTGGTTACTCCGAATAAGTTTGTTCTTGGTTGCTGATGGTGTTTTGCCAAACGATTTGGAGAATTTTCCTTAGTCAAATTGTGTGGAAGGGTGACAGTTTCGACATTTCCTTCTCTGTTACTCTCCAGCATTCCACACCATAGAGAAGCACAGAAAGTACACAACTCTCATACAGTCTTAATTTGGTGTTTGTGCTGTACTTGGAAAACTTCCAGATGTTGTTGAGACTAGCGAAGGCTGTTCTCACTTTATTCATTCTGTTGTTAATGTCCTTGCTTGTTCCACCATCTGGTATTACTATACATCCTAGGTAAGTAAATGTGTCTGTCTGTTCTAACTTCTGGTTCCTTATTGTTATTGGTTCAGGATTGCCCACAATGAGTGTCATGACCTCTGTCTTTTTCAGACTTTGTTCAGATCAACCTGCTGGCTATACTTATTCCGTTTATCGGTTTTTTCCTGTATGTGTTGATGTGAATGTGCGAGTACTGCAATGTCATCTGCATATTCCAGTATAGTAAACTTTGTCCATCTAATTCCTCTTGGACTGTCCTCTGTTGTCTGGTGCATCACCCAATCTATGCCTGTCAAAAATAATGTTGTTGATAAGGGGCATCCCTGTCATACTCCTGTTTTCACTTCGAAAGTTACATTACTCAAAAAACACTGCAAGTAAAGTTAGAATAGAGGCCTTTTATAATGGAAACAATGCAGCTGGAAATTTCATAATTCCCCAGTATTTTCCATAGGCTGTCCCTGTGTATGCTGTTGTGACCGTGTGGCCAGAAAGATGTAATTTTAGACTGGGTAATTAATTTATGATCTGGTCCACTGTGTATATTTGCGCTCATCCTGGCATTCTCACACTGGAGTGGGCAATCTAAATGAAACACACCGCTGCCATCTTTGAAACGTGTCAGACGCAGCAAATATAATGAGAGACGGCCCTTGGTATTGGACATCTCAGCGCTGTCTGACACCAGAGGAACACACCTTGGTTCCGCACAACACCGTGAGATGTGACTCCAGGCAAGATATATTGTGGGAATGTAATGACCAGTGGGCGGAACTTGAATTATGGGAATCTAGGAAGATAATCTTTATTAAGATGTGATCTCATGTCATCCATACTGAGCATAGGACTCCTGATTTGAACCCTAGAGGGATGAGTGGAGTTTTGCCTGACATTTTGACGTGGCTATCATGTGTTACAGGAGTGGATATGTAGTTTTTAACTAAAAGTGTTGAAGGCTTCAGTCAGAGCTGATAAGTAGCCAGATAGTCTTCTTGTGCAAAATGCGCCCTAGTATGATAACCAAGTGAGGTCCAGGCTGTTGTACAGTTGCGTCTGTGCTAAGAGAACAAAGAGGTATGTATGCTTGTAAATGAGTACATTTTTATAATAATTTAGATTTAGTAATATTAGACGTTTCAGTTTTAATAGTTATTGCTTATTAGCATTTGTCTATCTATAGTTTGATACAAGCTCATTTGTGATGTCTGTGTTGTCTAGTGTAATTTCACGTATATACAAGTGTATATCTCATCGCTATTTTCAACCGTGAGACTGTGTGTTAAATGTGTAAAGTGCTAAGTGATTTTATAAAACGAATTCTAGTGTCGCATTGCGGTGTATACAAGTGTGTACTTATTACCATTATTATTATTATTTGTGTAGTGTTAAGTAATAGTTATATTGTATTCTTATGAGCCGTAAGTGTGGTTAATTTTACATCAGTGATTTTTGTGAGAGAAAGATTAGCGTACCCTCTAGCTCCGTGAGAAGCCTATGCCCATTACATTTAGTATAGAGCTGTAAGAATAGAGTATATAATATATATCTGCTTGTTCTTTAGAGCAGCTAGGCCTCTAAGATACTGATAAACTGATGTCATTTAGAACAGTGCGTTGTGTGGAATATTTCATCATAGATAGATTAGAAGTGTTTCATTTAAGTTTTCTCTCGCGTGATGATGTAGTTAGTATTTAGTAGGAGTATGAAGGCATTATTGTTCACTGAGATATGTTTTACATATATACACAGACCTGCATGAACACACACACATGGTCATTTAAGTGCATCTACTGGCATATTTTCACATGTGTAACACACACACACACACACCTGGACACATAAGTGTAAGTACTTGCATATTTTCACACATATGTATGTATTATTATGTAGATGATGTGTGTCCATTAGTACGATGCTAGTTTATTTTGTTTCATTTTATTTCAGAGAGTCCAGCAGTCTGTGCTGGGTTATATGGTGTTACGTAGAAAATACCTAAATAGCTTGGTTAAATGGTGTTCTATAGGAATTACCTACAAAAAGTAAACTTGTGGACAACATTGTTTTCTGTATGATTCATGTGCTACCTGATAGTAGTGATAGGGTTTCATTAATAAAAGTGGGACCCCTGTCATCAAGAGAGTTTTTCTGTGACTGCGGAACGTGTGTGAAAGTAGGCCAGAGAGAGTGACGACAACATTACACACAAGTTCTTATTCTTCTTCACACATCGTCATCACACTGTCACACTGTCACACTGTCAAAAGCCTTTTCAAAATCAACAAAGTTAATGTACAGCTGTCTCTGCCATTCTGAGCACTGCTCTATAATGTTCCTGTGGGAGAATATATGATCAGCACATCTTCTGTTCTTTCAAACACCTGTTTGTTCTTTCCTCAGTTTATGGTCAACTGCTTTTGAAATTCTCAGGATGATTATCCTGCCTAGTATTTTACTGGGAACTGAGAGGAGAGTAATTCCTCTCCAGTTGTTGCAGTAGTCAGCCCTATGTACAACCATATTAAGTCACCGTTTAAGTCATGCCTGAGAGAGAGCAGTTCCTTTTCTCTATGTCTTTTTTCAGTGTCCATCTACCCCTCTAACCCTGTATGTTCCAGAACAATGACTGCCAAGTGATGCTATCAGCAGGCTTCCTCAATTTATATCACCAGGGCTTGAGAGGGCAGCAAAGAAAAGAACATTGCATCCTATCGTGCATGTCATAGCAGTTGATTATGGAAGGGTTGGCTACTCCATTGTGTACAAACTTTAACAAACAAAAAACACTTCAAAAACAACATGGTTAAGTAACGAGAGTAAAAAAAAACAATGTAGGTAAAGTGTCCTGTTACACGCCCATTGAGGCATATTGGGAATACCTTCCACATATCCTGCCCACTGCTTTGAGAGCCCTGGCCATTTGATATATTATTTGTTCCTCCAACTCTTTGTCTTGTCTCCACTGCTGCCAAGATATATGTATGATTCTACATGCTGCAAGGATGCAATTTCCAGTGCTACCTGGCTATTTTCCTTTCCCATATGATGCATATCATAAGCTATGTAGGTGAGACTATGTCACAGTTTTTCAGCCCATGCACTGGACACAACAGATTGAGATACCATCTATACCACAAGTACAGAATAGGTGCAACAGATCTGTGGCACCAGCCCAATGACAGCCAAACACCTTCTGAAGTCCTGCCCAACATACAACAATGGCAACAACCTACTTCAGTCCCCAAAGACTTTGGAGATGTCATGAGCCTTAAGCTGACTACGGCCTTATTCGAGTCATTAATGTGGAAGTCTGAAGACAAACGAGGACGTCCCTCCATTAAGCACTCTCATTCTGCCCAACCACACACACACCTCTATCTTGTCCTGCACTAATTTTGCAGACATACTGGTACAGTGTTTGTTAATTAAAATGTGATGAGTAAACAACATACACATATGGAGCTCAAAATAAATCAAGTCAGACCCAAAAATCAAAATCTTCAAATTGAAATGTCAAGTCAGTCCTATTGTATGGCTCTGAAACATGAACAACAAAAACAACAACCAAAAAGCTACAGACTTTCATAAATGGGTACATGCGTACATTAGAAGGATTGAAGTGGTATAAGATTACTAATGTGGAACTGATAAAAACCAGACAAGTGCCAGTGGAACAAGAGATAAGATGACACTGGAGATGGATAGGACACACACCGAGATGAAATCTTTTGACATCATTATCAGGCAGTCCTTGTTCTGTAGTCCCTAAGGTGAGAGAGGGAGACCTAGGACCACATGAAAAAGACACAAATGACATAAAACTAAAACATCCCATACAAGTCCACTGCAGCTATCAATTCTCAAAACATGTGGCAACATTAGTAATACAGTTTATTAGTGTACACCAAACCACTGAAATAATTTAGTTAATATAAATGTTCACAATTAACAAAAACTAATAAATGACACAAACTTTGGACATACACAAATTCAAAAAAAAATGAACAGCAACAAAGTATAAAGCATCAACCATTAATTGTACAGCACTGCTTCTTAAATGTGGGTGTGAAACCTGACATGCCAGATAGCTTGGAAGGCATATCAACATAAACACAGAGAATGAATTTTGAGTCTAATATAACAACTGAAGGCCACGGACACTTAGGTTGAAAAAATTGTTAAGCTTACATACAGTCATACTGAAATACAATTACAATCTGTAAAAAAAACATATTTACTTACATGCAAAAATCTATCATAATTTTCCAGAGTAAAATTAATAAATTTTAAGGATATGCACAGCCTAACCCCCTCCCCCCAACTAAGGGCTACATGGACCACCGGTTAAGAAACCCCGATATAACCATAATTTACAATTAGCCATCACCCTAAATGATTTGAGTTGTACATCAGATAAAATGAGATCACAACCAGGGCATATGGTGGCTAACCATTACCATAAATAATTGTATGAATGTACACACCCATCTCATGTACACACCCATCTCATGTACACACCCATCCCATGTACACATGTGTAATAATGAAAGGAAGAAATGAGATCAAAATCAGATTAACAAGTTTTAAAACACAAAAGGTCAAAGTTGACCCATAGCAGATACTGCTGTAGGGGAGTGGAGTGTTAGAGACATCACCATACTAGGTCCAGCTCTTTGAATTTAGCTGACCAGTTTCTGCCCCTGCTGCCTTTGCCTTCCATAAATCAAGAGCACATTATGGTGCTCATTTACAGCTGGGCAGATGAGCATGATGATACTGGTTTAGAACACTGTACCTTTGCAGCCAGGAATAGTTGAGTGTAGAGGAAGACAGTGCCGTAAGTGGGAAGTTAACATCTAGCGATAGACAGGAAAGAGTATCAGAGTGCACCATCAAGACAAGAGACAGAAGATGGAGATATATTCAATGCTAAGATGGCAGTTAATAGATCAATTTGGATACCTTCAAGGGAAAAAATGTCACACACTTCTGCATATTATGAAATGCATTATTTGTTTCATCTGATCAAAATGTAAAAAATAAAAAAAAATTACTTAAAACACACATTTAAAAAATAACGGACAAAATACAGCCTGAGAGCACTTTGAAATTCAACTGTGATTTAATACAGTGTTATAAAAAAAAAAAAAAAAAAAAAAAAACTTCCAGGATGACAATGCACGTCCTCACCGTGCTCGCGTCGTCCAAGATCACCTTCAGATGCAGCATATCCGAACGTTACCGTGGCCGCCGATGTCCCCCGATCTGTCTCCTATTGAGCATTTGTGGGACCTCCTGAATAGACGCATCCAACAACATCCAGCCACTCCATAGACTCTTCAGCAGTTAGCCCAGGTCCTTCAGCAGGAGTGGCAGTGAATTCCTCAAGACAACATCAGAAGGCTTATTTGCAGTATGAGACGTTGTTGCAATGCATGTTTAGCGGCAAACGGGGGCCCTACACGTTTTTAGAAATATTGGAATATTTTTGTGAAAATGAAGTACCTACCCCGCCTTGGTTGCCAGTGCGACTAAAATCATGTGAGTAAAGCCATAACACTTCTTATATACCGCAAATGTCTTGTTATGATGCTCAACTTTACTTGTACGAATGAATAAATGAACTAATTTGAAATATATTGTCTTTGGATAACTTTTAAATTCAATATCTTCTACTTTTTGGTGACAGGTATATTTCCCAATGCAGTGAAAGCTCATCTTGCTTTTTGTATTCTTATTTTGATATCCCTGTCTGTCCCTCCAACTTTGTCTATATTGCTGCCAAGATATGTGTACAATTCTACATCTTGTAGTGGTGTTATTTCAAGTTCAACCCTGTTATCATTATTTTTGTCTTTTCCCTGTGTATTTTCAGACCCAATTGCTGTGATTTCTCATCAAGTGTTTTCAATTTGTCCTGTATCTGATTACGGTTATGAGACAGAATAGCCAAGTCATCAGCAAAATCCAGATCATCTAACTGCTTTGTCAGAGTCCACTGGATTCCATTTCTGTTGTAGCACACATAAAATATTTATAGCAGTTTTCTTTTTAATGGCACAATTTGAGCATCCATAGAAAACACTGCATCAGAAACATCATAATTACATGGCTTCTTTTCTGTATGTCTGAATATGTTTTTAGCTAACAGGCAGAGACTACACTTTACAACAAACAAAATCACATTTATAAGACCTCTCTGTAGTATATCACAAAATATAGCTCCAAAAAAATTACATTTATCTTGCTGAGATGCATGGAGGCATATCTGGGTCATCTGTAACTGACCACCAGCTATACACAATGCTGCAGTATACATGTGGAAGTGAACCTCTGTGAGGCTAATTACACCCTCAATGATGCTTGAAATCATCCACACACTTCCATGGATTCCCTCTGTTGTGAAACGTGTTGAGAACTCAGCATTGCACACTAAGCTTTGATTCCCAGACGTGATTCTTTAGCTTTGACTTGGTTGACTGCATGTAGGAGGATCTCACTATGGACCCACTGATAAGCAGTGGGAACTGAGAAATGGCTCTGTGCAGGATGTGACATTTCCTTGGGAGAGCCTAGAACCAGAGCACAGTACTTTAAACTCTACATAGTTGGACAGCCCTCTTGGATGGCAGGGAATACACAGTATGCCTGTAAAGGGCAATTTTTACTATCTTGCAATATAATACATTTGTATTCTTATTGTGTTCGCAAATATTTTGGAAGCAAAGTATTTCCTTTTTAAGTGCTTAAGGAGAAGTCATTTTTGGGTTGCTTCCCTTGAAAATAGTTCCGTCATCTTCGATCGGACTCCGCAGACGACTCTAGGCCTACTGTGATTTATTCTTTGGCTGGGTAGGAATAGATTGTTCTTGCTTCAGTATATCTATGGCCTGAATTTATACGTAGTGTTTGTATGAGTAGGACGAGTCTGTCTTATATATGGATATCTTTGCATTTCTAAGTCGAACTAATTTGGTTGTCGCTAGAAAAGGTCAAAGGCTATGCAGCGGAAGTATCGCTAGCAAGGGGTGTGATTCATGGCTGCCATCCTGTGAGGATGTCGAGTTTTGTTGTAGCAGGCTTTTTGCCGAAATAGTGATCTATAAGTAGATGGGGAAAAGTGATAGTCATTTAGACATGTTGTATGTACTTACCCCAGTGTTTATTCTCTTTTGCCAAGGAATGGCAAAGTTATATTTCGCATAAAAAGGTAAAACCACAATTTATTATGAACTTGGGCTTCGCCATCGTTGTTGATAAGCAGATGCACAGTGGTACTTTTGAAAAGAATATTTATTCAAAGGAAGAAGACATTCCTATGTATCAGCACTAGATTGTATGATATTATTCAATTACCTCTATGAGAGAAGCTATGAAGAAATGAGGACATTTTACGAATGACCAATTTTGGCCAGTATCCATAGTGAGTGGAGCTCACGAGAGAAGCACAGCCATGTTGAAATTCATATACTTTGTATTTATCGAGTGAGAAAAAGGGATGCCTGTACTATCGCTCGATGAACCAAGAGATCACTGCTACATGTGAGAACCCATGTCTGGGATTCCTATATTATGAAATATATATATATTGAACTTTACGTGAAGGAATATTCGCTAGACGAGGTTAGGTCTAGGAGCCTTCCTATATATTGGTTATGGTCTGACGTGCCCAGTCAGTAAAACCAGATGATTTACATGATGGAACGCTGAATGCTTATTTACGAATGCTCCATTATGATATTTGCCAAGCATGAATGCTAACTTAAGATGATATTCCTGTGATCAACATTATGCTGTCTATGTCGACATTTGTTCCTGTAACCATACACGTACTGTCCAAGTGTGTGTCCCATTAAATGTTATAAAAAGACCACCGTAGTTCCAGTACTTCTTGAATTCGAACAGTGTGAGTATGAGTGATGTACTACCAACCTGTCAACTCTATCGAATCATTCTACCATTCGCATACTGACATTCACATACACACTCATTGTTTACACTCACATTCTTGTCGGAGCCTCATCACGTTCCAGGACAAGATGACCTGTATGACCAAAACTGTGCTGGGTTTGATGAGTTGACAATCGTTACACTTTACTACACCAGTCCCAACATCTACATTTATCAACTGGTGGACATTCACGTCATTTAACAAATAAAGCGTGATTCAACAACTAGTAGCCAGTATGAGTTAACAACTACACAGAGTTTAACAACTGGTGTGCCAGCTTCCTGGGTCAACCTGCACAGTGACCATATTGAGAAGTAAACTACTGAGACCAGACGTTCCTTGGGGTCTGTTACGACACACAAATACATCAACAGTACAACTCTACAGTGATGTCAGCGTGACCTGTCCTGTCGAGAGTATGCAGTAACTAGGTCAGGGTTTGTTGACATTTGGTTCGTTGGACATTTGCCATACAACTGACAGTGTTACACAGCAAGTTTGGTTGAAACATAGAACATTACACATCAGGTCTGGAGAATATTTGACAGTGTTTGCGAAAGAAAATGTTATTGAACTGAGAAGTCCTACATCGATTGGTATCATTCACATCAACGATGGAGCTTCTATTTCTGTGTTGAATTTAAAATAATTAGACCAGAAGTATTTGTTTAATAAAGTACCACAGTACTGTACTATTAGGCAGTGTAACTGAGCCTTCATTCCAACACATTCTTTCTGCAACACTCTATTTACATCATATTGCCATACTATTTATGCATTTATGTATTTATGTTTAACTATTTATATGTGATATTTGTTTGTATCCAGCGGGTTGTTGTTTCGGTTGGGCGGTGTCACACAGCAGAGTATCCCACGTAATAGAGGGTCTGATGTGTGCGTTTCGATAGGTGCAATTTTCTTCATTGAAAATTTGCTGCGACAGCTGTTGCTATTAGTGTTAGCTGTGAAGACTGTACTCATTGTTGTTTTTGTAATATTCCTCTGTTCTTTAGTTTGTTTTGATTTGTTTGTAATTTGTTGGTCTACCCTATTCTATCTTTCAGTTCTATTCTCAATTTATATTTATATACTGTGGCGTTATTTGTATTTGTTATCCTCTTGCGGTTTATCTTTTATTGTTTTTCCCATTTGATTTATTTCATTTCCGCAAATGTTTTCATGTTCTTTTGTATAACTGTTTTGTTTGTGCCTGATCGACATACACTATTTTAAATATAGTTGATCATATAAATTGATGTACAAGAATCAACTCATAGTTAATTGCTATTACTAAAGGTACACAGTTGATGATATAAAACACTATTTCTGGTGCACTGCACTTATATTATAGAGTGAACCAGCAACTTATAGCTGTTATTATATAAGGATTTATACAAGACCTTTGTAAGGCTTGTTTCCCACAGTGATTGGGATAGTTAAGTACTATTTTTCACAGGTTACAAAGTTATCATACAAGGTCTTTGATTAAGACTAAGAAAGTAAATTTATTTACTTTTGCAAATTACTGATCTTATTAGACAAGATGTCTACTTTAGATTATTTTATCACACAAGGCAAGATTCTTGATAAGACTGGTCAGCAATTAGAAGAATGGGCAGTTGCTCAATATGACAAAGCATTGGCTGCTGAAGAAAGAAAAGCATTGATTGAAGAAAAGAAATTAGCAGCTGAGGAGAAAAAATTAGCAGCTGAGGAGAAAAAATTAGAAGCTGAGGAAAGAAAATTACAAAGAGAGGATGAACAAAAGAAATTGCAGATACAGACTGATGAAAAAAGATTCCAGATGGAAATGGAAAAAGAGAAAAGAAAAGATGAGGCTGCTGCAGAAGAGAAAAGATTACAAAGAGAAGCTGAAGCTCAAGAGAAAAAAGCAATAAGAGAACATGAACACCAAAAAGAACTTTTAGCATTTGAGTTAGAAAAGTTAAAGTTAACAAACATAAGTGATGGTAATCAAGCATCTGGTGGTAATGGTAAACCCTTTACTTACAAGGTCAAGGTACCAGCGTTCAACCCTTCCAGTGATGACATAACATTCTGGCTAAGCAGATTTGAACGCTCGTGTCGAGCCCATAATGTGGACAAATCACAATATGCTAACCAGTTATCAGAAAATCTGAAAGGTGATTCTCTGACTAGTTTAAGTTTGGTTGAAGAGGCTGACAAAGATAACTATGATGTTATTAGGGCAGCCTTGTTAAAGAAGTATCAGTTGTCTGAAGAGGGTTATCGGAAGTTGTTTAAGACAATGGTGCCTGAGGCAGGGGTAGAATTCTCAGAATTCATTGCAAGAACACGTCTTACATTTGATCGTTGGATTGAGCTATCCAAAACAGAAAAGACTTATGAAGCCCTTATGGACTTGATACTCAGAGACAAGATTATGTCAAGTATAAATAAACCTTTCCTCGAATTCTTACATGAGCGTAAACCTAAGTCTCTAAAAGAAATGGAACAGTATTGTACCCAATACGTCACTGCACATCCGGACGTAGCTATTAGCAACAATAAGGTTAAAGAAGGTATGCCAGTTGCTTCTGCAACACCATACAACCCTAATCACTCTCACAAATTCCAAGGACCTCAAAATAAGTTTAATAAAAAAGGTAACTATTACAGTTATCAGAACCAAGGTAACCAATCATTTCAGGGTTCTTCTTCGAATACCTGGAGAAGAGCTGACAGCCCTCGATTCAGGGGTGGTCATAATTACAGGAACTTTCGCAAAGGAAGTCATTCTAGAAACTATCCAAGTTTTCCTTCATGGAGACAACAGGATCATAATTACCGAGATACTCATTATAATGAATATGATGATAGTAACCAAAGGAGCTATGATTCAAACCCGAGTAGGGGTTATAATAGTGGAAACAATGATAAGTACAGAGGCAATAATAACAGAGGTAGAGCACAATTCAAAAAACATAAAGCTCATTACCAGGCGAACTCTGCACAGCAAGAGTCCCACGAAGCCTATAAACAAAATAAAGATAATGATGACTCTAATAATATGGCATGTGCCGCTTTTGATTTTGGGAGAGCATCTCAGTGCCCCCAATGCAAAACATTATTTGAGCCAACCACAGTGTCTACTTTAAGCTGTGGCCATCCTCTTCCCGCTCTTCCTGCGTCAATCGCGCATGATGGGAGAGGTTCCCTTGTCTTACACAAAGGTTTAGTAAATGACAATCCAGTCTCAGTACTTTTTGATTCTGGATGCACAACTATTGGGGTTAGGCAGTCACTCATAGATCCTTCTCATTCTACAGGCAAAGTAGTCAAATGCGTAACATTTGGCGGCACCATAGAGAAATACTCTACCGCTATCATTAGGATTGCTACTCCTTTCTTCACAGGAGATGTACACGCATGTCTTTTGCCGAATCCGATCGCTGATCTTATCATCGGTCGCATTCACGGAGTCAAAGAATGCACTCCGGAGCAAATTTCCGTTTGGGAAAATCAAAATATGCAATCTGCTAATGCAGTAGTCACTAGAGCTCAAGCTCTCAATATGCCTGAAACTTCATCTGTTGAAGATAATGAAGTGCATAACCAAGATGATCCCTTGGTAATTTCTCGTGACTCGTTTATAAAACAACAAGAAGAAGATCCGACTCTTAAGAAATTCTTCACTCTTGTAACGAAAGGTGATCCGAATAAAGATTCAAATTGTAAATCTTGGATTACAATGAAGAATGGCGTACTTGTACGTATGGTGCAAGACTCCACTAAGTCAAGTCATTCTCAGATTCTTGTACCCAAGAATTTGAGAGTTAAGATCTTACAACATGCACACGACTCTCAGTGTGCTGGTCACATGGGTTTTTCCCGTACAAAGTCAAGAGTTCTTGCGGCTTTCTTTTGGCCTTTTGTGAACAAGGACATACGGATCTATTGTCGATCCTGTAAAGTATGTCAAGAAGTCAAATCCAAAGGTCCTCGTCATGCTGCGCCTATTCAGGCTGCAGATATTCCTATTCGTCCATTCCAGAAAATGGCGATAGACATCATTGGTCCATTCAAGATCAAATCTGCTAGAGGACATCAGTTTATCTTAACGTGTGTAGACATGTGCACACGTTGGCCAGAGGCTATCCCTCTAAAGAGCATTACTACCGCTGACATTGCAGATGCTCTTTGGCTTATATTTTCTCGGCTGGGATTCCCCGGAGAAATATTATCAGATCATGGCACCCAACTGATATCGGATACCATGTCTCAAGTAATGTCTACTCTACAGATAGAGAGATCTTTGAGTAGCATTTATCATCCTATGTCCAATGGGATGGTCGAGCGACTAAATAGAACACTTAAGAACTTATTAGGGAAGATAACTGAGGATCATCCTCAAGATTGGGATAGGGTTTTACCCGCGGCCCTCTTCGCGTACAGAGAGGTCCCCAATGAACATACAGGGTTTTCGCCCTTTGAACTTGTCTTTGGCGCGCGACCGCGCGGCCCAATGTCTTTGCTGCATGATCTTATAACAGCTGACAATATTGACGATGACACAAAATCTTCTTACGAGTATGTCATCGCGCTGAGACAGAAGATTATCGAAGCATGCAAATTGGCAACGTCCTCTTCTGAATTTGCTAAGCAGAAGGCAAGACAATTTGCTAATAAGAAGAGAACTTTACGACAACTTTGTCCTGGTGACAAAGCATTTGTTTTGCTACCTTGTCGTGAAAATAGACTCCTTATTAGTTGGAAAGGTCCGTACGATATAATATCGAAAATTTCAGATGTTGACTACATCGTCGATATCAACGGGAAGCATAAAACCTTCCACATCAATATGCTTACGGAGTTCCATGAACGTCCTGACTATCTACAGCCTATTTTCCAGGCAACGGACGATTCTCATGTCAAACATGGTCATTACTCATCACTGTCTGTAATACAGGATGAGGAAACAAGTTTTTCGGATGTTAATCTTCCGCTTCCAATGATCCCACTTCATTCTAGTGAATCATGGAAAGACGTTACTGTTTCTCCTGATTTGTCTCTAGGAGAACGGCGACAAGTTTCGTCTATGTTACAAACATTTCAGGATGTCCTCACTGACATCCCTGGACAAACTCATGTCATTGAGCATGACATTGTTCTAACTGAACATACTCCAATTAGGGTTAGACCTTATCCTATCCCTATACATTTCCAAACACAGGTTGAAAAGGAGTTGGATGAAATGATAGATTTACAAATAATCGAACCATCCACTTCTGCATATTCTTCGCCGATGGTTATTGTTCGAAAAAAAGACAATAACATACGTCTTTGCGTTGACTATCGCAAATTGAATCAAGTTACGAAGTTCGATGCTGAACCTATGCCTTTACTAGAAGAGCTACTTACTCGTCTTTCTAAATCGCATTTTTTCACTAAACTTGATTTGTCTAAAGGATATTGGCAAGTTCCATTATCCGAACGTGCCAAACCTCTTACCGCTTTCTCTACTCCCAGAGGCCTTTTCCAATGGAATTTTATGCCTTTCGGCCTTATGAACGCACCAGCTACATTTGTACGCATGATGCGTCGAATCCTATCGTATCGGTCAGATGTCATTGCTTATCTAGACGACATCTGTCTTTTCAGCGATACTTGGGAAGATCACTATTCAGGATTAGTTGAATTATTATCAACTCTGCGTGAGTATAACCTGACAGCAAAACCATCTAAAGCTTGCATTGGCTTTAGCGAAATTGCTTTCTTAGGCCATCGAGTAGGTCACGGTTTCTTGAAGACAGAAGACCATAATATCACTAAGATACTTAACATCTCTATCCCTAGGACTAAAAAGCAAGTGCGAAGTCTTTTAGGTCTCATACAATTTTATGGACGTTTCATTCCGAATCTGTCCTCTATCATGGCACCTCTCTCTACACTATTAAAGAAAGGGTCGCCTAACATGGTTCACTGGTCTCATGAATGCCAATCTTCACTAGAGAAGATCAAAACTATGTTTTCATCACCACCTATTTTAGTGTTGCCTACAACAGATAAGACATTCGTTCTTCGTAGTGACGCTTCATCCACTGGGATTGGAGCGGCACTAATGCAAGAGTACTCTGGAACTCTGCATCCTGTAATGTATATATCCAGAAAACTTAATGCTGCAGAAAGGAATTACTCGGTTTTAGACCGTGAATTATTGGCAATGGTTTGGTCAATTCTCAAACTCCAAAGATTCCTTCTGGGCGCGCATTTCGTAGTGGAAACTGACCAAAAAGCTCTTACGGCTATCCAAAGTAAAAACTTGAAGAGCTCGAGATCAACTCGATACGCAATCGCTCTTCAACCTTTTCATTTTTCGGTACGAGCTATCCGTGGTTCAGAAAATGTGATGGCGGACATTCTGTCCAGATGCCCACATGATGCCACTTAACTGTTAAATATTGCATCTTTTTAATATGTATAACTTTACAACAGTTATTTTTTTGTTTCTTTACTAAGATACACATTTGTAATTTAATAATAGAATGATGGTATCGCTACTTAGCGGTTTATTGATGTTTATGCACCGCTGTTTTTTGATGATTGTTTCTTCATAAATCATAAATTTAAGATTATAGTGTGAATTTTTGGTATGCATTGTATAATTACCAGAATTGTATTATACGTACATCACACCTTCCTGGAAACATTTATTCGTAGAGAAACAATTTCTCTCAGATTTTGAGATATATTCTCACCGGTCATATTAGGAATTATAGTTATTCCTGATATTTTCATCTGCGCAGTATTCTTGCGTTGTGAGCCTATTCTACGGTGCTCCTAGATGTATTTAAAAAAAAAAATTTTATTTTTTTTTCCCGGGAGGTGTGGTAAGACTGTAAAGGGCAATTTTTACTATCTTGCAATATAATACATTTGTATTCTTATTGTGTTCGCAAATATTTTGGAAGCAAAGTATTTCCTTTTTAAGTGCTTAAGGAGAAGTCATTTTTGGGTTGCTTCCCTTGAAAATAGTTCCGTCATCTTCGATCGGACTCCGCAGACGACTCTAGGCCTACTGTGATTTATTCTTTGGCTGGGTAGGAATAGATTGTTCTTGCTTCAGTATATCTATGGCCTGAATTTATACGTAGTGTTTGTATGAGTAGGACGAGTCTGTCTTATATATGGATATCTTTGCATTTCTAAGTCGAACTAATTTGGTTGTCGCTAGAAAAGGTCAAAGGCTATGCAGCGGAAGTATCGCTAGCAAGGGGTGTGATTCATGGCTGCCATCCTGTGAGGATGTCGAGTTTTGTTGTAGCAGGCTTTTTTGCCGAAATAGTGATCTATAAGTAGATGGGGAAAAGTGATAGTCATTTAGACATGTTGTATGTACTTTACCCCAGTGTTTATTCTCTTTTGCCAAGGAATGGCAAAGTTATATTTCGCATAAAAAGGTAAAACCACAATTTATTATGAACTTGGGCTTCGCCATCGTTGTTGATAAGCAGATGCACAGTGGTACTTTTGAAAAGAATATTTATTCAAAGGAAGAAGACATTCCTATGTATCAGCACTAGATTGTATGATATTATTCAATTACCTCTATGAGAGAAGCTATGAAGAAATGAGGACATTTTACGAATGACCAATTTTGGCCAGTATCCATAGTGAGTGGAGCTCACGAGAGAAGCACAGCCATGTTGAAATTCATATACTTTGTATTTATCGAGTGAGAAAAAAGGGATGCCTGTACTATCGCTCGATGAACCAAGAGATCACTGCTACATGTGAGAACCCATGTCTGGGATTCCTATATTATGAAATATATATATATTGAACTTTACGTGAAGGAATATTCGCTAGACGAGGTTAGGTCTAGGAGCCTTCCTATATATTGGTTATGGTCTGACGTGCCCAGTCAGTAAAACCAGATGATTTACATGATGGAACGCTGAATGCTTATTTACGAATGCTCCATTATGATATTTGCCAAGCATGAATGCTAACTTAAGATGATATTCCTGTGATCAACATTATGCTGTCTATGTCGACATTTGTTCCTGTAACCATACACGTACTGTCCAAGTGTGCGTCCCATTAAATGTTATAAAAAGACCACCGTAGTTCCAGTACTTCTTGAATTCGAACAGTGTGAGTATGAGTGATGTACTACCAACCTGTCAACTCTATCGAATCATTCTACCATTCACGTACTGACATTCACATACACACTCATTGTTTACACTCACATTCTTGTCGGAGCCTCATCACGTTCCAGGACAAGATGACCTGTATGACCAAAACTGTGCTGGGTTTGATGAGTTGACAATCGTTACACTTTACTACACCAGTCCCAACATCTACATTTATCAACTGGTGGACATTCACGTCATTTAACAAATAAAGCGTGATTCAACAACTAGTAGCCAGTATGAGTTAACAACTACACAGAGTTTAACAATGCCATATACTTCTTACTCCTAGCTTGGGACCCCTATGTGATGATCCTTTAAATGCAAGCTAAGCTGGAGAAACTGGAGCTTATGACTTTAACTCAACATGTTTTGGAATGGTAGAAAAGCCACAAGAAAAACCTAGATCTTCAGTGTTACCAAACAGTGTTGAACTTGTTACTAGCTGCAAAAGAGTGAGAAGCTCAGCAGCAATATTAAACAACAACAATAACAAATCTGGTTGCGAATACAATTTACACAACAAAATACTTTTTTCACTACCACTTTGCAAAATGAAGTCCACAGGAAGTGATCAAATAATTTAAACCATCAAGATATTTTGTGAAAAGGGGGCTGAAGAATAATGAATGAGTAAACTTGCATTACAAACATCATGCTTACAAATTGTGTAAGGTAAACACATACATTTTCTCTGATGTACGACTAGTGTGCAGTTTTAGAATACAGACGAGTAAACTCAATACCACAAACATTGCACTTACAAATTGTCTCTCATGTATGTTTTGTAAATTGTGTGTTGTTTTAGAATAAAGACTTGAGAAAACCTAACACACAAATATCACACTTAGAAAGTCCCTCTCATGTATGTTTTGTAAATTGTGTGTTGTTTTAGAATAAAGTCTTGAGAAAACCTAACACCACAAACATCACACTTAGAAAGTCCCTCTCATGTATGCATTTTGTTTAATTTTAGAATACAGACTTGAGAAAACCTAACTGTTATGTTTAAATTTCATAACATATAAATTTCCCTGCATCACTAATACATCAAACATCACACTTAGAAATTTTCTCTCAAGTATGTCTTGTTGTGTGCTGTTTTAGAATAAAAACTTGAGAAAATGTAACACCACAAACATCACTCTTAGAAAGTCCCTCTCATGTGTGCCTTCTTTTGTGTAATTGTAGAATACAGACTTGAGAAATAATAATAATAATAATAAATTCTTTAAGCACCAAATACGGCGCATAAGGCAGAAACCAGTGCTCTCCAGGTTGTTCGTTGTGATGCCACTCCTCTTAGCTCTTGCACATTATTTAGGCCCAACGTTCTTCCTTCTCTTATTATTGTTCTTCTGAGTGTTTCTTTTGGTCTTCCTTTTTTCCTCTTACCTCAGGAACCCAAGTGAGCGCCTGTAGTGGTATTCTGTTGTTTTGCATTCGTAGGATATGACCGATATATGACCATCGTCTTTTCCTTATATAGTCGGAGACATATTTCTGCCTAGAGTCTTCTCTTATTTGTCGATTAGTCTTGAATTCTTTCCAACTGATGTTTCATGAGTTTTCTAAGACATTTGTTCTCGAATGTATTCAGCTTGTTCTCCAATGATTTTGTTATTTTCCAACTCTCACAGCCGTATGTTAACACTGAGATAACATTTGAATTAAACAGACGAAGCTTGGTATGTATATTCAATGATCGTAATTTCCAAATGTTAGATAATCTATTGAAGGCGCTAGCTGCCAAAGCAATTCTAGTATGGATTTCTCTTGTTGTGTCACCATCCTGAGTCATTTTACTGCCTAAATAATTGAAACTTTCAACTTTCTGTAGTTTTTCCCCATTCAAGATGATATCAAAGGTCTCGTTAGAAAAGTTCATAGCTTTAGTTTTAGAGGCATTTATTTGGAGACCTATTTTAACCGAGAGATGACACAAATTATTTATTGCTTCTTGGGATTGTCTTGGTGTTGAACTTAAGAATGCTACATCATCTGCGAAATCCAGGTTCCCCAGGAATTTTCCATTTGTCCATTTTATACCCAATTGTTCATTGTGGGTATAGTTTCTCATAACCCAATCAATAGCTATTCTAAAAAGTAGTGGTGACATAATACAGCCTTGTTTCACCCCTGTTTCTACTGTAAACCATTCTGTATTCCCTTTATTTGTTCTAACACAGCATCTTGCATTGTCATATAGCGCTTTGATTATATTCACATATTTTATTGGAAAACCATAGATTGTAAGTATCTTCCACAATGATGGGCGGTGTAGACTATCAAAGGCTTTTTGAAAATCGACGAAGGTGATAATAAGTGGCGATTGCCTTTCCACTGATTCTTCTATAATTGTTCTTAGTGTGAATATTTGATCAATACATGATCGTTTCGGCCTGAAACCCGCTCGTTCTTCTCTGATCTTTTCGTCAGCATGCAATTTAAGTCTTTCTAACATCATGCAACATAATAATTTTCCAGGTACTGATAATAGAGATATACCACGCCAGTTATTACAGTCTGATAGATCACCTTTCTTCGGTAACTTTACAATAATACTGTCTTTCCATTGTTGTGGTGGTTGTTCTTCTCTCCATACTTCATTTATAATATCTAAAATTCTCAAGAGGTTGTTGTCATTAACTGCTTTAATCATTTCCCCTGAAATTTTGTCAACTCCAGCAGCTTTAAAATTTTTAAATCTTTTAACGGCTTGTTTGATCTCGTCCAGCGTGAATTCATCGCAAGTTATTGGCAAGGTGGTTGTGGGTGTTTCATTATTAAAATCAGGTGTTACTGTTGGTGGTGGTCTGTTTAGCACCTCCATGAAGTGCTCAGCCCATCTCTTCATTTGTTCTTTTTCTGTTGGTATTGAATTCCCTAATTTACCTTTAACAGGTGTTTCCATAGCAGTAGGCTGGTGACATAGTTGTTTTGTAATTTGATAAAGGCACTTACTATTACCAGTTCTTGCAGCATTTTCAGCTTCTACGGCCAGTTCATTGATGAAATGTCTTTTATCTCTTCGAGTTTTTGTCTTCACTTCTTTATTTAACAAGTTATAAGTTAGTTTTCAAGATTCAACTGCATTATGTGTACTTGCCGCTAGTAGTTTAAGTTTTGCTGTTTTCCTTTCTTGTATTTTATCCCAAGTATCTTCTCTCATCCATTTTTTCTTTTTATGTACTAGGTATCTGGTGGTCGCTACTGCTGCTTCTGTCATTGCTGTTCTCAGTTGTTCCCATTTAGTATCGATTGTCTTGGTGGTGATATCGTTGTCAATTTGGCCTAAAGCATCGAAATAGTTGTTCATTTTGACATTATATTCCTCCTTTATATCATTTGATTGCAGTCTGTGTACATTAATTCTTCTATTTTTATTCTGTTGGTATAACTTCTTCAGTTTAATTCTCAGTTTAGCTATGCAGAGGTTATGATCACTTCCGATCTCTGCACCTCTGTATGCTCTGACGTCTTGAACTGATGAGCTAAATTTAGCGCTTATGCAGAAGTGATCTACCTGGTTCTTAGTTCTGCCATCAGGTGAATTCCATGTTATCTTAATACAACAAACATCACATTTATACATCTCTCTAATGTGTTTCAACATGTGTCTCTTTATTTGATTAGCCTGAGAAAACACATCACCACAAAGATCACACCTATATGGCTTTTTCCCTGTATGCCTTCTTAGAGTAGTGTATTCAAAAAATCTCAAACTTATAAGGTTTCTGTGTCCTTTTGTGTCTCTTTACTTACTTACTTAGTCATTCCCCTTCTACAGTGAGGTGTAGAGGTTTAGAAGAGAGGGCACCAGACTATCCTATTGGCTATCTTCCTCCTGGCTTGGTTCCATTCTAGTCCTCGGTCCTTCAAAGATTGTCTATTGTAGTTTTCCAGTAGACTGGGTCATCCTGGGGGTTTGGACCCCTGGCTCTTTGTTTCCCATGCTTGTCATGGTAGCTGATCTTCTCCCATTCTGCAGACATGGCCAAAACATCTTAGTTGGGACTCTTCTACTTGGGTCTGCAGGGGGTGGGATTTTAGGCCTTGACGTTTTCGTCTGGTTGTGGACCATGTCTCTTCTTGTTACTTCAACCGCCTTCCTCAGATACCTCATTTCTGAGGTTTGGATCTGGCTTTTGTAGATTGTAGTCATTGCCCATGACTCGCATCCATATGTCAAGACAGGACATAGGTGGAGCGGTATACAGCCATCTTTGTTATCTTACCAACCTTTATCTTGCTTAGGAATCCTTGATTTATGGCCTGAAAAAATTTCCCAGCTCCTGCTTTTTGAGTGGCCAACTCTTCATTGATGCCTCCTTGTCGGTCTATAATAGCTCTGGTGTATTTAAAGTGGTCGACCTGCTCCAGGACCTGTTCTTTCTTCTTGTGATATCACCATGGATTTTGTTTTAGAGCTGCTTATGACCAACCCTCTCTTCTCCAGCTCTTCCTTCCAGACTTACAGGTTGGAATGAAGATGTGTTTCTGATTTAGCAATCAAGGCAACATTATCAGCAAATGCCAGCTCTGAAATACAGACCTGTCTCATCTTCCAGTACCCCACTGAATACTTTCTTGTCTTCTCATTACATGCCTTGATGACATCGTCCATGAGGAGTATGAAAAGATAAGGTGACAGGATATCACCTTGTCTTACACCAGTGGTGATCCTGAACTCTTCTGATTTATGGTTTGCTGTCCTCACATAATTTCTGCAAGACTTGTAAAAGCTCTGTATAGCATAAATCAAAGGTGCTGGAATGTTCTTCCTTGGCAAACAGTCCCAAAGTTTGCTCCAGGGGACCCTGTCAGATCCTTTTTCCAGATCTATGAAACAAAGATGGATCTCACTCTTATACTCAAGAGCCTTTTCACTCAACTGTCAAGTGTGAAGATTTGGTCTTGAGTACTTTGGTTTGCTCGGAATCTGCACTGGACCTCATCCAACTGTGGCTCAGCTAGGCATCTGATTCTCTGCTCTATGATTCTAGAGCAAATTTTACCATGGACACTGAGAAGGGATATGCCTCTATGGTTTCCACATTGTCAATTGTCAAAATCATTGTTATGATGGCAATTTCCCAATCCTTTGGCATGGTCTTGTTGCAACACGCTGCCTGTAGGACCCTTAAGAGTAATAGGTTGCCTGATCCTCCCATGTATGTAACCATTTCTGGTGTTATACCATCATGCTCTGGGAGCCGTGGTAGCATAGTGGTTAGTGCACTGGCTTCCTAGCTCATGTGGAGGTGGAATTTTTTCAGGCCGCAAACGGCTCATGGGTCGACCCAGCCCCAACTGGGTACCAGAGCAACTTCTGGGAAGGTTAAGGCAGCCAGCGTGATGCTGACCACATCACCCCTAGTGTGCCGATGGGTGTGCCGATGGTCAAGAAAATATGGGCCTAACACCATATTCCCAATATTCCTCAATGGGCGTGTAACGGGATCCTTTTGTTTTTTCTTACCATCATGCCCTGCTGCTTTGCCCATCTTGATTTTCTCCAGTGCTGCCTTCAGTTCTTCCATCTTCATGTCATCTTTACCCACCATTGGTTTCTCTTCTGTGCTAGTGGTTATCGATTCTGATGCTTGACATTGCTCACCATCAAGGAGTTCTGAGAAATATTCTTTCCATCTTTTCATTACTTCCTTTGGGGCAGTAAGCAATTTGCCTTGCTTGTCCTTTAAAAATTTGAGAGGGCATTGTTTTTCCTTCCTCATGTTCTTTAGGGTCTTATAGAACAATTTCTGGTTTTCTTGCACATCTTCTTCTAGCTTTTCTCCAAATTCTTCCTAGGACTTCTGTTTTGCTGCCAGCACCTTGTTCTTTGCTTCTGTTCTGAGTATCACATATTCTCTATATTTCTCTATATGTCCTGCTGTGTTTTTAGCTCCTAAGTAATGCTTCCATGCCTTTTTCTTCTCTCTGACTTCCTCTGTCTACCACGGTGTCCTCTTTCTCTTGTTTTGAGGTCGGACCACCACATTCTTCTGCAGCAGCTGTCTTTATGATGTCCTTGAATTTAAGCCAGAGGGTTTCCAAGTCATCAGGTTGTTCTTCTGTGTTTCTCATGACTGTAGCAATAATCCCCTGATATCTGGTCCTAATTTCTGGCTCTCTCTGCTTGTAGGTCTTAATGCTCATTTCTCCCATTCATTTACTTAGTTTCTTGCATGATGTTGGGCAGTTCCTAGGCTGAGAAACTCTTTCTGTTGTTCTTTTGATTGCAAGCAGGTATTGATCACTTCCAATCTCTGGCCCCCTCCAGACTCTAGCATTCCGGACATACTTGAATGAGCTCCTCCTAACTATGGCATAGTCGATTACTGACTTCTCATTCTTTGTTGGTTCACATCTAGTATATGCATGTATGCACTTCTCACCACAGAATCTAAGGAGTTGCTTTCCATTGTCATTGAGAGTATCTCTCCATATCTTCCGCTAACTTCACCCCATCTAGCATGGTCATTTCCAACTCTGGCATTGAAATCTCCGAGCATGATAATTTCATCTAGGGGCAGTCATCCACTGACCTTTGAAGCAGCTCGAAGAATTCCTCCTTGACCTCTGCTCTCTTATCCACATTTGGCCCATACACTATGACCATGTTGTCTATGGTTTCTCATTCTTTTAGTTTTACAACCATAAAGCTCTCTGAGACAAAGTTCCATCCCTTGATACTATCTTTTGGGTTTTTTGCTACAATGCAACCAATGCCCTCTTTAGCTCTGTCAGATGTGGGCACACCAATGCCCCCTTTAGCTCTGTCAGATGTGGGTACACCAATGCCCTCTTTAGCTCTGTCAGATGTGGGTACACCAATGCCCCCTTTAACTCTGTCAGATGTGGGTACACCACTGTAGAGCAGCGTGTTGCCATCAAGATCCATGACTACTTGTCCCTTTTTCTTTGTTTCCATTATAGCCAGGATTTCTAGTTTTGCTTTTCTCATCTCTTCCACCAGCTCATGTTCTTTCCCATTTATACTTCTTGTGTTCCAATTTCCATAAGTCGTAGTCCGTTCCAGTTTGTCGCCTTTAGAATCAGTCTAGTTCTATCTTGTAGTTCATGTAATCGTGGTTTAAAGCAAACAGGTAATTGACCTGTTGTGCCTTTGTATGGTGAAGGGGCTGCCTCCTTACAGATTCCATGAAGGCCGCCTTCCTCCCTTTTCACAAATATCACACTTATAAGGTTTCTCTCCTGTGTGTGTCCTTTTGTGACTCTTTAAAGCACCACTATGAGAAAATTCTGCTCCACAAACATCACACTTAAAAGGTTTCTCTCCTGTGTGTGTCCTTTTGTGACTCTTTAAAGCACCAATATGAGAAAATTCTGCTCCACAAACATCACACTTATAAGGTTTCTCTCCTGTCTGTGTCCTTTTGTGACTCTTTAAAGCACCACTATGAGAAAATTCTGCTCCACAAACGTTAGGGTAATAAGGTTTCTCTCCTGTGTGTGTCCTTTTGTGTCTCTTTAAAGCACCACTATGAGAAAAGTCTGCTCCACAAACATCACACTTATAAGGTTTCTCTCCTGTGTGTGTCCTTTTGTGTCTCTTTAAAGCACCACTATGAGAAAATTCTGCTCCACAAACATCACACTTGTAAGGTTTCTCCCCTGTATGTGTCCTTTTGTGATTCTGTAAAGCACCACTCTGAGAAAATTCTGCTCCACAAACATCACACTTATAAGGTTTCTCTCCTGTGTGTGTCCTTTTGTGACTCTTTAAAGCACCACTATGAGAAAATTCTGCTCCACAAACATCACACTTATAAGGTTTCTCTCCTGTGTGTGTCCTTTTGTGACTCTTTAAAGCACCACTATGAGAAAATTCTGCTCCACAAACGTTAGGGTAATAAGGTTTCTCTCCTGTGTGTGTCCTTTTGTGTCTCTTTAAAGCACCACTATGAGAAAAGTCTGCTCCACAAACATCACACTTATAAGGTTTCTCTCCTGTGTGTGTCCTTTTGTGACTCTTTAAAGCACCACTATGAGAAAATTCTGCTCCACAAACATCACACTTATAAGGTTTCTCTCCTGTGTGTGTCCTTTTGTGACTCTTTAAAGCACCACTATGAGAAAATTCTGCTCCACAAACATCACACTTATAAGGTTTCTCTCCTGTGTGTGTCCTTTTGTGACTCTTTAAAGCACCACTATGAGAAAATTCTGCTCCACAAAGATCACACTTATAAGGTTTCTCTCCTGTGTGTGTCCTTTTGTGACTCTCTAACTCTTACAATCCGGCAAGCCCCGTGAAGTGGCGCGGGTTTAGTACCAATTTTACGGCTCGCCCCGTGAAGTGGCGCGCGACGGTAACGATAGCTAAACTATCGCGTAAAAACGCGGTTTTAGCTCCCGTATAGTAAGAGTTAAAGCACCACTATGAGAAAATTCTGCTCCACAAACATCACACTTATAAGGTTTCTCTCCTGTGTGTGTCCTTTTGTGACTCTTTAAAGCACCACTATGAGAAAATTCTGCTCCACAAACATCACACTTATAAGGTTTCTCTCCTGTGTGTGTCCTTTTGTGACTCTTTAAAGCACCACTATGAGAAAATTCTGCTCCACAAACATCACACTTACAAGGTTTCTCTCCTGTGTGTGTCCTTTTGTGACTCTTTAAAGCACCACTATGAGAAAATTCTGCTTCACAAACATCACACTTATAAGGTTTCTCTCCTGTGTGTGTCCTTTTGTGACACTTTAAAGCACCACTATGAGAAAATTCTGCTCCACAAAGATCTATTCTCCCACTATGAGAAAATTCTGCTCCACAAACATCACACTTATAAGGTTTCTCTCCTGTGTGTGTCCTTTTGTGACTCTTTAAAGCACCACTATGAGAAAATTCTGCTCCACAAACATCACACTTACAAGGTTTCTCTCCTGTGTGTGTCCTTTTGTGACTCTTTAAAGCACCACTATGAGAAAATGTTGCTTCACAAACATCACACTTATAAGGTTTCTCTCCTGTGTGTGTCCTTTTGTGACTCTTTAAAGCACCACTATGAGAAAATTCTGCTCCACAAACATCACACTTATAAGGGTTCTCTCCTGTGTGTATCCTTTTGTGACTCTTTAAAGCACCACTATGAGAAAATTCTGCTCCACAAACATCACACGTATAAGGTTTCTCTCCTGTGTGTGTCCTTTTGTGACTCTTTAAAGCACCACTATGAGAAAATTCTGCTCCACAAACATCACACTTATAAGGTTTCTCTCCTGTGTGTGTCCTTTTGTGACTCTTTAAAGCACCACTATGAGAAAATTCTGCTCCACAAACATCACACTTATAAGGTTTCTTTCCTGTGTGTGTTTTTGTGTGACTCTTTAAAGCACCACTATGAGAAAATTCTGCTCCACAAACATCAGACTTATAAGGTTTCTCTCCTGTGTGTATCCTTTTGTGACTCTTTAAAGCACCACTATGAGAAAATTCTGCTCCACAAACGTTACAGTAATAAGGTTTCTCTCCTGTGTGTGTCCTTTTGTGTCTCTTTAAAGCACCACTATGAGAAAATTCTGCTCCACAAACGTTACAGTAATAAGGTTTCTCTCCTGTGTGTGTTTTTTTGTGACTCTTTAAAGCACCACTATGAGAAAATTCTGCTCCACAAACGTTACAGTAATAAGGTTTCTCTCCTGTGTGTGTTTTTTTGTGACTCTTTAAAGCACAACTATGAGAAAATTCTGCCCCACAAACATCACACTTATAAGGTTTCTCTCCTGTGTGTGTCTTTGTGTGTCTCTTTAAAGCACCACTATGAGAAAATTCTGCTCCACAAAGACCACACTTATAAGGTTTCTCTCCTGTGTGTGTCCTTTTGTGACTCTTTAAAGCACCACTATGAGAAAATTCTGCTCCACAAACATCACACTTATAAGGTTTCTCTCCTGTGTGTGTTCTTTTGTGACTCTTTAAAGCACCACTATGAGAAATTTCTGCTCCACAAACATCACACTTATGAGGTTTCTCTCCTGTGTGTGTCCTTTTGTGACTCTTTAAAGACCACTATGAGAAAATTCTGCACCACAAACATCACACTTATAAGGTTTCTCTCCTGTGTGTGTCCTTTTGTGACTCTTTAAAGCACCACTATGAGAAAATTCTGCTCCACAAACATCACACTTATAAGGTTTCTCTCCTGTGTGTGTCCTTTTGTGACTCTTTAAAGCACCACTATGAGAAAATTCTGCTCCACAAACATCACACTTATAAGGTTTCTCTCCTGTGTGTGTCCTTTTGTGACTCTTTAAAGCACCACTATGAGAAAATTCTGCTCCACAAAGATCACACTTATAAGGTTTCTCTCCTGTGTGTGTCCTTTTGTGATTCTATAAAGCACCACTATGAGAAAATTCTGCTCCACAAACATCACACTTATAAGGTTTCTCTCCTGTGTGTGTCCTTTTGTGACTCTTTAAAGCACCACTATGAGAAAATTCTGCTCCACAAACATCACACTTATAAGGTTTCTCTCCTGTGTGTGTCCTTTTGTGACTCTTTAAAGCACCACTATGAGAAAATTCTGCTCCACAAACATCACACTTACAAGGTTTCTCTCCTGTGTGTGTCCTTTTGTGACTCTTTAAAGCACCACTATGAGAAAATTCTGCTTCACAAACATCACACTTATAAGGTTTCTCTCCTGTGTGTGTCCTTTTGTGACACTTTAAAGCACCACTATGAGAAAATTCTGCTCCACAAAGATCACACTTATAAGGTTTCTCTCCTGTGTGTGTCCTTTTGTGACTCTTTAAAGCACCACTATGAGAAAATTCTGCTCCACAAACATCACACTTATAAGGGTTCTCTCCTGTGTGTATCCTTTTGTGACTCTTTAAAGCACCACTATGAGAAAATTCTGCTCCACAAACATCACACTTATAAGGTTTCTCTCCTGTGTGTGTCCTTTTGTGACTCTTTAAAGCACCACTATGAGAAAATTCTGCTCCACAAACATCACACTTATAAGGTTTCTCTCCTGTGTGTGTCCTTTTGTGACTCTTTAAAGCACCACTATGAGAAAATTCTGCTCCACAAACATCACACTTATAAGGTTTCTTTCCTGTGTGTGTTTTTGTGTGACTCTTTAAAGCACCACTATGAGAAAATTCTGCTCCACAAACATCACACTTATAAGGTTTCTCTCCTGTGTGTATCCTTTTGTGACTCTTTAAAGCACCACTATGAGAAAATTCTGCTCCACAAACGTTACAGTAATAAGGTTTCTCTCCTGTGTGTGTCCTTTTGTGTCTCTTTAAAGCACCACTATGAGAAAATTCTGCTCCACAAACGTTACAGTAATAAGGTTTCTCTCCTGTGTGTGTCCTTTTGTGACTCTTTAAAGCACCACTATGAGAAAATTCTGCTCCACAAACGTTACAGTAATACGGTTTCTCTCCTGTGTGTGTCCTTTTGTGACTCTTTAAAGCACCACTATGAGAAAATTCTGCTCCACAAACGTTACAGTAATAAGGTTTCTCTCCTGTGTGTGTGTTTTTTTGTGACTCTTTAAAGCACAACTATGAGAAAATTCTGCCCCACAACCGTTCCAAATATAAGGTTTCTCTCCTGTGTGTGTCTTTGTGTGTCTCTTTAAAGCACCACTATGAGAAAATTCTGCTCCACAAAGATCACACTTATAAGGTTTCTCTCCTGTGTGTGTCCTTTTGTGACTCTTTAAAGCACCACTGTAACGTTTCTTTTCTTCTTTCCACTCTGTAAAGTGTCAGTCTGTATGCTCTGTAAGGAAGAGTGGTGTGTTGTTGAGATCAGGCATGCTCCAGTCTACCCAGCTGTAAATGGGTAACTCACCCTAGTCCTGAGTTAGGGAAGGCAAAGGCTCCAGGGGAAGCAGGCCCTAAACTTGGTCACTCCAACCGATGCAGGATGGTGTATGTATGAAGTAGAAGTGTAGAGTGTGATTACCGCGAATGGTGTACTGTTCGTGTGCTGACCAATATAACCACTCATACACATGTGTCTACAAGGCACCAATGCAGACTGCTGGAATCTTTGTTTACTCAATTTATTCAGACGTACACACTGGGACATACGAGTACATCATGGTATGTTGACATATCAATTTGTAGGTATACATAGCAGATCTGAAGTCATGACACATTCAGAAATAATGGGCAGTACATCAAAAGTTCAATGTCATGATACATTATGGCCGCATCCCCCCTATCTGACTAAACGCGTCAGTGAAGGCAGATCGGTAAATAACTAAAGTTACTTGACGTCCATAGTTTGTAGTATATATTATGAAACCACGAAGGGGGGGGGGGGGGTTTCTAGCAAGATTGAGATCTCCCTGTCACTGTCCGATAATAGGATAAATAATCTGTTCTCTTGGCAGTGATCAAAACATATGATGACCGAAATCTAACATGGCTGCCTCCCTGAGTTGTCATTCACTCATTCATAAAGTTAGTTGCTTATCCTGTTACAGGACGTGGCAATCAACCCCAGCTTTTATTGGCTGTTTGTGATTTTTCTAGGCAATTTTTTCATTCAGTAGTTTGCCATTGCTTTCTGAACGGTACGGCTCTTATACCATTGTTAAAAATCCACACAAAGCGATCTGCTACCAAACCGCCTGCAGCAGGTTTCGAACCTGGTATATCTGGATTATGAAACTGCGTTCATATCCATTAGGCCACAGACGCTGACACTCATTCATAGGGAGGAGAATATAAGCCAGAGTTAATTTATAATGGGTATATAAATGATTTCATAAATGTTTCCATACAGCTCTACGGTGATCAGGTTAATTCACGTAGCCATAACCGCTGCAGGAAAGTCTGTCATCTTTGTCGATACAAAACACGACCCTAGCGATACGAAGCACAATGTTCCATCTAGGTCGAATCGACATGAGATCATCAAAATAGGGTCTGGCAATACATGGAGTCTGAATTATACATTGTACCGTACCTTAGGAGAGTCTCTAACATAAACTATAGTAGAGATACCATCTCCTTTAGAAGAAAACCACTTCCTGAATCATATTTCCTTAAGAATCTACCAGCCCTTTGAAAAATGCGTAGCCGCCATTATCACGGTACATCGGAACTCATCACGACTTGTCAAGACAACTCATACTTCCGCTAGACCGGAATAACAAGAATCTAGTCCCTCCTACCCATCCAAAATATACAATATAGGACTGATTCTACTTGTACTAATAATATGTAATACATATGAATTCAGGCCATAAACACAATAAGCAAATTAATATATTTTCTGGCCCTAAAAAATAAGTACAAACGTAAGCGCAATATCCTTGCGCCGGATCAATATCCAGAACGATTACTCCTATAATCAAAAGTGTGAATCAAACATGGATTCTCTCGCTTTTACCATAGACAGCATTTTCATACACAAATGAATGAATGTCTATATTTTTCCCATATTAAATAGCCATATCGATTTTTGTAATATGTGCGTCAAAATATGCACGCAACAGATTACCACACCCCTCGGGAAACAAAAAAATGGTACACTTTTTTTTTTGAAATACATCTAGGAGCAACATACAATAGGCTCACAACGCACCAATAACAATGCGCAGATGATAAGCATAAGTTTTATGACCTTAGAGAAGGTACTTCTCTAAGTATAAATATTTCCAGAGAGGTGTCACCAACGCATACTACAATATTAGCAATGACACAATTTCCACATTAGTTTATACATAAATTTCATCTAAGATATCTTAACATCATGATCATCAAAGACGAAAAACATTGAAAGATCAGCGGTGAATAAATATCAATGAACCGCTAAGTAGTGTTACAATCAATATATGATATATTACATATGTGTACACATTTCAACATAGAAACAACTGTATCAAAGTTGTATAACAGTTATGAATCATGTGGGCATCTAGACAAAATATCTGCCATCACATTTTCTGACCCACGGATAGCTCGCACCGAAAAATGAAATGGCTGTAGAGCAATCGCGTATCGCGTTGATCTCGCGCTCTTCAGATTTTTACTCTGAATAGCCGTAAGAGCTTTCTGGTCAGTTTCCACAATGAAATGCGCGCCCAGAAGAAATCTTTGCAGTTTAAGGATTGACCAAACCATAGCCAATAATTCACGGTCTAGGACCGAGTAATTCTTCTCTGCGGCATTTAATTTCCGAGAAATATACATCACAGGATGCAGAGTTCCAGAGTACTCTTGCATTAGTGCAGCTCCAATCCCGGTGGATGAAGCGTCACTACGAAGAATAAATGTCTTATCCTTAGAAGGCAATACTAGGATAGGTGAAGTAGAAAACATAGTTTTAACCTTATCCAAAGAGGATTGACATTCTTGAGTCCAATGGACTACATTAGGAGACCCTTTCTTTAGCAAGGAAGAAAGAGGTGACATAATGGAGGACAGATTCGGGATGAATCGTCCATAAAATTGTATTAGACCTAAGAGACTTCGTACTTGCTTTTTAGTCTTAGGAATAGAAATGTTAAGTATCTTACTTGTATTATGGTCTTCTGTTTTTAGGAACCCATGACCAACACGGTGTCCTAAGAAAGATATTTCGCTAAAACCAATACATGCTTTCGATGGTTTCGCTGTCAGGTTATGCTCGCGTAAGATAGACAATAGTTCATTTATACCATTATAGTGATCGTTCCAAGTATCACTGAAAAGACAGATGTCATCAAGATACGCAATGACATCTGAGCGATGAGATAGGATTCGACGCATCATGCGTACAAATGTAGCAGGGGCGTTCATAAGACCGAAAGGCATGAAATTCCATTGGAATAGACCCCTAGGCGTCGAAAAAGCAGTAAACGGTTTGGCGTGTTCGGATAGTGGAACTTGCCAATATCCCTTAGACAAATCGAGTTTAGTAAAGAAGTGAGAATTCGATAGTCTCGTAAGTAGCTCTTCTAGTAAAGGCATAGGTTCAGCATCAAATTTAGTCACTTGATTCAATTTGCGATAATCCACGCAAAGACGTATGTTATTGTCTTTTTTTCCGTACTATAACCATCGGCGAAGAATATGCTGATGTGGATGGTTCAATAATTTTTAACTCTATCATCTCATCTAACTCTTTCTCTACCTGTGCTTGAAAATGTATCGGGATAGGATACGGTCTGACTCTTATAGGACTATGGTCAGTAAGAATAATGTCATGTTGAATGACATCCGTTTGACCAGGAATGTCAGTAAGGACATCCTGAAATTGTTCTAACAAAGTAGAAACTTGTTTCTGCTCTCCTGGAGATAATTCTGGAGAAATTGCAACATCTTTCCATGATTCATTAGAGTGAAGAGGAATCATTGGAAAAGGTAAATTTACATCCGAGAAACTCGTTTCCTCATCCTGTATTACTGACAGAGATGAGTACTGTCCATGTTGGACTGGAAAATCGTCCGTTGCCTGGAAAACAGGTTGTAAATAATCAGGACGTTCATGGAATTCCGTGAGCATGTTGATGTGGAAGGTTTTACGCTTCCCGTCAATATCGACGATATAGTCAACATCGGAAACTTTTGATATTATATCGTACGGACCTTTCCAAGAAATGAGAAGTCTATTTTCCCTACAAGGTAGCAAGACAAATGCTTTGTCACCTGGACAAAGTTGACGCAAACATCTCTTTTTATTGGCAAATTCCCTTGCCTTCTGTTTCGCAAATTCAGAAGAAGCAGTTGCCAATTTGCATGCTTCAATAATCTTGTGTCTAAGTGCGATGACATATTCATAAGAGGATTTTGTGTCATCGACAATATTATCAGCAGTTATAAGATCATGAAGTAAGGACATAGGACCTCGCGGTTTCGCGCCAAAGACAAGTTCAAAGGGAGAAAATCCTGTATGTTCGTTGGCGACCTCTCTATATGCAAAGAGAGCCGCGGGTAAAACCCTATCCCAATCCTGAGGATGATCTTCTGTTATCTTACCTAGTAGGTTTTTCAGAGTTCTATTCAAACGTTCCACCATCCCATTGGACATAGGATGATAAATACTACTCAGCGATCTCTCTATCTTCAGAGTCGACATTACTTGAGACATGGTATCCGATATGAGTTGGGTACCATGGTCGGATAATATTTCTGCTGGAAACCCCAGACGAGAAAATATTAACCAAAGAGCATCTGCGACATCAGCAGTAGTTATGCTCTTTAGAGGAACAGCCTCCGGCCAACGTGTGCACATATCAACACACGTCAAAATAAATTGGTGTCCTCTAGCAGACTTTATCTTAAATGGACCAATGATGTCTATCGCCATTTTTTGAAATGGCCGAATGGGAATGTCTGCAGCCTGAATAGGTGCATCATGGCGTGGACCTCTGGATTTAATCTCTTGACATACTTTACAAGATCGACAATAGATTCGTATGTCCTTATTCACAGCAGGCCAAAAGAAAGATTGAAGAACTCTAGCTTTAGTACGGGAAAAACCCATATGTCCAGCACACTGCGAATCATGAGCGTGCTGTAAGATTTTAACTCTCATATTTTTAGGCACAAGGATTTGAGAATGAATGGACTTAGCGGAGTCTTGTACCATACGTACAAGTACGCCATTCTTCATCGTAATCCAAGATTTACGATTTGTATCCTTATTCGGATCACCTTTTGTTGCCAGAGTAAAGAATTTCTTTAGAGTAGGATCATCTTCCTGCTGTTTGATAAAGGAATCGTGGGAAATCTCCAAGGGATCATCTTGGATCTGCGCATCATTATCTTCAGAATGTGAAGATTGTGGCATATTAAGAGCTTGAGCCCTAGTGATTACTGCATTAGCAGATTGCATATTAACATTTTCCCCAATTAGAAATTTGCTGTGGAGTGCATTCTTTCACTCCATGAATGCGACCGATGATAAGATCAGCGATCGGATTCGGCAAGAGACATGCTTGCACCTCTCCTGTAAAGAAAGGCGTAGCAATATTGATAATGGCAGTGGAGTACTTCTCCAATGTGCCACCAAATGTTACACATTTGACTATATTGCCTGTAGCTCGAGAAGGATTTACGAGTGATTGCCTCACTCCAATGGTAGTGCACCCCGAATCGAAAAGAATTGATACCGGAGTACCATCTATTAGGCCCCTATTAAAGACAAGAGCACCCCTTCCATTATGCGCAATTGACGCATGGAGAGCGGGAAGCGGGTGACCGCAGCTTAAAGTAGACACTGTGGTTGGATCGAATAATGTTTTGCATTGCGAACACTCAGATGCTCTAGCAAAATCGAAAGCGGAATTTGCTACACTGTTGGAGTCTTTTTTATCATTATTCTGATTATCGGTGTCGTGGAACTCCTGTTGTGCAGAGTTAGCCTGGTAATAAGATTTACCATGTCTTTTGTGTTGTGATCTACCTCGGTTATAATTGTCTCTATAATTATTATTGCCTCTGTTATAACCCCTATTTGGGTTTGAATCATAATATTCATGATCATAATCATCATGCTCATTATATTGAGTATCCCTGTAATATTGTTTCTTTTGTCTCCATGAAGCACTTGGGTAGTTCCTATAGCTACTCCCTTTCCGAGAATTTCTAACATTATGGGTACCCCTCGCGTGTCGAGGACTATCAGCCCGATTCCAGTTCTTCGAAGAAGAACCCTGATTTGAGTGGTTATCTTGGTTTTGATACTTATTCCAATTAACCTTTTTATCAAATTTATTTTTAGCTCCTTGGAATTTGTGTGAGTAATTCTGATTATATTCTGTTGCCGAAGCAACTGGCATACTCTCTTTAATGTTAGAGTTACTAAGAATCATGTCAGGGTGTGCCGTGGCATACTGGTCACAATATTCTTCCATTTGCTTTATTGTACCAGGTTTACGCTCATGTAAGAACTCTAGGAATGATTTATTTACAGAAGACATGACCTTGTCTCTTAGCAATAAATCCGTAAGACCATCAAATGTTTTCTCTGTTTTGGATAATTCAATCCATCGTGAAAGTGTAATTCGTGCTTTTGAGATGAAATCTGAGAATTCTACACCTACCTCAGGTCTCATTGTTTTAAACAAAAGACGGTAACCTTCCTCAGACAGCTGATATCTCTTTATCAAAGCTGCCCTAACAGCATCATAATTATCTTTGTCGGCCTCTTCAACAAAATATAACTTACTTAGGGACTCCCCTTTTAGATTTTCAGACAACTGATTCACATACTGTGATTTGTCAACATTATGAGATCGACAAGCCCGTTCAAATCTAGAAAGCCAAAATGTTATGTCATCACTGGTAGGGTTAAACGCTGGTACCTTGACCTTGTACACAAAGGGTTTACCATTACCACCAGATGCCTGATTAACATTACTCATACATGTCAATTTTAATTTCTCTAATTCAAACTCATGTTCTCTTATTGCTTTTCTCTCTTCAGCTTCTCTATCTAATTTTTTCTGTTCTGCAGCAGCAGCAGCTTCTAATTTTTTCTGTTCTGCAGCAGCAGCAACTTCTAATTTTTTCTGTTCTGCAGCAACTTCTAATTTTTTCTGTTCTGCAGCAACTTCTAATTTTTTCTGCTCTGCATCAGCTTCTAATTTCTTCTGTTCTGCCTCAAATCTCCTTTCCTCCACTTGCATCTGCAATTTCTTAAGTTCAGCAGCAGTATCAGCTTCTTTTTCTAATCTTTTTTCTTCAGCTAGAGCTTTCCTTTCTTCTGCAGCAACTTTTTTTTTCTTCTATTTGAAGTTTTCTCTCCTCAGCCGCAGCTTTTTTTTCCTCAGCAGCAGCTTTTCTTTCTTCAACAGCAGCAGCAGTTTTTTTTTCTTCTGCAGCTAATGCTTTGTCATATTGAGCAACAGCCCATTGTTCTAAGTCTTTTCCAGTCTTATCAAGAGATTTTCCTTGTGCAATGAAATAATCTAATGTAGACATATTGTCTTCTTAAATCAGAAACCTGAAAAAAGTAAATAAATTACCCTATTTCACTTTAATGGGAGACAAGTCTATACCATAGACTTAGTCTTAGTCCAAACTTGTATGGTTTATAATAACCAATGATAACTTGAGTACCTGTGGACAACAATAACTGTATCTCAAATACTGTGGGGACAAGCCTTACAAAGGTCTTGTATACCTCAATGTAATCAAAGATCACTTGAGTACCTGTGGAAAAAAATATTTCCCTTTACCAATCACTTTGGGAGACAAGCCTTACAAAGGTCTTGTACATTTTGTTTTATAACAATAACAATCATAAAGTACTGATCTGTACTATACTATCAGTGTATACCACTATAACTCCTATGTCATATGTCAACTAAAGACATTACAAAGGACAAACAAGAAAAGACAATATGAAAACATTTGCAGAGATCAAATTAAATTAAATAGGAGAAATGAAAAAAAAATGATCACAGAAACCGTGATGATAACTGCCATAATATAACAAGACAAATAACGCCACAGTGTATAAACATAAGGGTGTAAAGAAATCAAAAATAGAAAAGATGAGACCTACAATTATACAAACAAATCAAACAAAACTAAGGAACACAAAATTATTAACAAAAACAACGAAGAAAAGAACACCTCATCACAACTAACAGAAATAGCAGCAAATTGTTGCTAACAAATTTCCAATTAAGAAAATGTGTACCTATAGAATACTAGTACCAGACCAATGTAACTCGGCATACCTTGTACTAGTCACACAGAACATAAACTAATTTAATACATAACAAATAACATGTAAGCATAAATAGCATATAGCATACAATATAATTTATGTCATGAATGGAATGTGTTGCAGGTATAGTGTTGTAAAGCAGGCACAGTTTATTTTAATACTAATAACTTGCCACTTTATTCAGTAATAGATTTAATTTTAAACTATTACACTGTCAATTTTTCTCTGTTGAGCATATGAAGATCCAACGATGAACTATGCACTTTATGTTCAACAACACTGTGATTCTTCTGTACGTTGAGAAATGTCAACAATACTGCTCCAGATATTTTCTACACTTGATACCACTGTCCTGTGTAATACTGTCTGTACAGCGAAAAACTGTCAACAAGCGCTGACCTAGATACAGCATCCTATCGGTAATACAGGTCAAGCTGACATCGACTGTATAGCTGTCCTACTGGTGTTGATGTGTTCAAACAAATGTTCTTTCAGCTGTAAACTGTGATTCTCAACACAAAACTGCGTAAGCTGGACCCAGGAATCTGGCTCGCCACTGTAAAGTTTTCTTTTCTTCTTTCCACTCTGTAAAGTGTCAGTCTGTATGCTCTGTAAGGAAGAGTGGTGTGTTGTTGAGATCAGGCATGCTCCAGTCTACCCAGCTGTAAATGGGTAACTCACCCTAGTCCTGAGTTAGGGAAGGCAAAGGCTCCAGGGGAAGCAGGCCCTAAACTTGGTCACTTCAACCGACGCAGGATGGTGTATGTATGAAGTAGAAGTGTAGAGTGTGATTACCGCGAATGGTGTACTGTTCGTGTGCTGACCAATATAACCACTCATACACATGTGTCTACAAGGCACCAATGCAGACTGCTGGAATCTTTGTTTACTCAATTTATTCAGACGTACACACTGGGACATACGAGTACATCATGGTATGTTGACATATCAATTTGTAGGTATACATAGCAGATCTGAAGTCATGACACATTCAGAAATAATGGGCAGTACATCAAAAGTTCAATGTCATGATACATTATGGCCGCATCCCCCTATCTGACTAAACGCGTCAGTGAAGGCAGATCGGTAAATAACTAAAGTTACTTGACGTCCATAGTTTGTAGCATATATTATGAAACCACGAAAGGGGGGGGTTTCTAGCAAGATTGAGATCTCCCTGTCACTGTCCGATAATAGGATAAATAATCTGTTCTCTTGGCAGTGATCAAAAACATATGATGACCGAAATCTAACATGGCTGCCTCCCTGAGTTGTCGTTCACTCATTCATAGGAAGGAGAATATAAGCCAGAGTTAATTTATAATGGGTATATAAATGATTTCATAAATGTTTCCATACAGCTCTACGGTGATCAGGTTAATTCACGTAGCCATAACCGCTGTAGGAAAGTCTGTCATCTTTGTCGATACAAAACACGACCCTAGCGATACGAAGCACAATGTTCCATCTAGGTCGAATCGACATGAGATCATCAAAATAGGGTCTGGCAATACATGGAGTCCGAATTATACATTGTACCGTACCTTAGGAGAGTCTCTAACATAAACTATAGTAGAGATACCATCTCCTTTAGAAGAAAACCACTTCCTGAATCATATTTCCTTAAGAATCTACCAGCCCTTTGAAAAATGCGTACGCGCCATTATCACGGTACATCGGAACTCATCACGACTTGTCAAGACAACTCATACTTCCGCTAGACCGGAATAATAAGAATCTAGTCCCGCCTACCCATCCAAAATATACAATATAGGACTGATTCTACTTGTACTAATAATATGTAATACATATGAATTCAGGCCATAAACACAATAAGCAAATTAATATATTTTCTGGCCCTAAAAAATAAGTACAAACGTAAGCGCAATATCCTTGCGCCGGATCAATATCCAGAACGATTACTCCTATAATCAAAAGTGTGAATCAAACATGGATTCTCTCGCTTTTACCATAGACAGCATTTTCATACACAAATGAATGAATGTCTATATTTTTCCCATATTAAATAGCCATATCGATTTTTGTAATATGTGCGTCAAAATATGCACGCAACACACCACTATGAGAAAATTCTGCTCCACAAACATCACACTTATAAGGTTTCTCTCCTATGTGTGTCCTTTTGTGTCTCTTTAAAGCACCACTATGAGAAAATTCTGCTCCACAAACATCACACTTATAAGGTTTCTCTCCTGTGTGTGTCCTTTTGTGACTCTTTAAAGCACAACTACGAGAAAATTCTGCTCTACAAACATTACACTTATAAGGTTTCTCTCCTGTGTGTGTCCTTTTGTGACTCTTTAAAGCACAACTACGAGAAAATTCTGCTCCACAAACATCACACTTATAAGTTTTCTCTCCTGTGTGTGTCCTTTTGTGACTCTTTAAAGCACAACTACGAGAAAATTCTGCTCCACAAACATCACACTTATAAGGTTTCTCTCCTGTGTGTGTCCTTGTGTTTCTTTAGATTACCACTCTGAGAAAATTCTGCTCCACAAACATCACACTTGTAAGGTTTCTCCCCTGTATGTGTCCTTATGTGATTCTTTAAAGCACCACTCTGAGAAAATTCTGCTCCACAAACATCACACTTATAAGGTTTCTCTCCTGTGTGTGTCCTTTTGTGACTCTTTAAAGCACAACTATGAGAAAAATCTGCTCCACAAACATCACACTTGTAAGGTTTCTCCCCTGTATGTGTCCTTTTGTGATTCTTTAAAGCACCACTCTGAGAAAATTCTGCTCCACAAACATCACACTTATAAGGTTTCTCTCCTGTGTGTGTCCTTTTGTGTCTCTTTAAAGCACCACTATGAGAAAAATTCTGCTCCACAAACATCACACTTGTAATGGTTTTCTCCCCTGTATGTGTCCTTTTCTGATTCTGTAAAGCACCAATATGAGAAAATTCTGCTTCACAAACATCACACTTATAAGGTTTCTCTCCTGTGTGTGTCCTTTTGTGACTCTTTAAAGCAGCACTACGAGAAAAATTAGAAAAACTCTGCTCCACAAAACATTACACTTAAAAGTTTTCTCTCCTGTGTGTGTCCTCTTGTGGGGAACTCCTTCTTTAAAAGCACCAGTCTGAGAAAATCCTGTACTCCACAAACATCACACTTTGTAAGGCTTCTCTCCTGTGGTGTGTCCTTTTGTGACTTCTCTTTAAAGCACCACTATGAGAAAATTTTGCTGTACAAACATCACACTTGTAAGGTTTCTCCCCTGTATGTGTCCTTTTGTGATTCTTTAAAGCACAACTATGAGACAATCCTGCTCCACAAATATCACACTTATAAGGTTTCTCTCCTGTGTGTGTCTTTTTGTGTCTCTTCAAAAGTACAAACTATGAGAAAATTCTGCCCACAAACATCACACTTATAAGGTTTCTCTCCTGTATGTGTCCTTTTTGTGACTCTTTTAAATCCCCACTACGAGCAAATTCTGCCCCACAAACATCACACTTATAAGGTTTCTCTCCCTGTGTGTGTCATTTTGTGACTCTTTAAGCACAATTGTGAGAAAATTCTGCTCCACAATTACATCACACTTTAAAAGGTTTCTCTCCTGTGGTGTGTCCTTTTGTGACCCTTTAAAGCACCACGTTGAGAAAAACTCTGCTCCAACAATTCACACTTTATAAGGTTTCTCTCCTGTGTGTGTCCTTTTGTGACTCTTTAAAGCACCACTTTGACAAAATCCTGCCCCACAAACATCACACTTATAAGGTTTCTCTCCTGTATGTGTCCTTTTGTGACTCTTTAAAACCCCACTACGAGCAAATTCTGCCCCACAAACATCACATTTAAAAGGTTTCTTTCCTGTATGTGTCCTTTTGTGACTCTTTAAAGCACCACTATGAGAAAATTCTGCTTCAATAGACATCACTCACTTATATGGTTTTCTTATAAGTTTGTGTGACTTTTGTGGACGGTTTTTTTTAAAGCCACCACTATGGTGGGAAAATTCCACAAACATCACAATTATAAAGTTTTTTCTTTCGGGTTGGTTGACTTTTGTACCATGTTAAATGAAGTTTTACTCTGTAAGTTCATTCACACATGTATGGAGGGACTATGATATCCCCCCCTGTGTGATATTTGTCAACCTTGTGATCACTTTGTGACAAAACTTCTGCTCCAACGGGACAGTCATCATTTTGGTACAGATGTGTTCGCACTTTTATGCTGCATTTTGTTCTGTGGATAATCAGTCCTAGGAAATCCTACTAAGGACCAGCCTCATACTTGTTTAGGTTGTTCTTCTTTTATGCTGCTGTACTTGTGCCTTTAGATAACCATAATTGTAGCGAGCCCCCATACCAAAATGATCATATTTAGATTATGACCTTATGTCAGATTTTGTAATTCGTGCTGGGGACATAGACGGGATGTGTGTTGTGAGATAATTCTGACATTGTGACAAACATTGACTTGTATAACCACTTTTGCCGCGTATGTGAAAGTCATGTTCTTTTTGGTCACATGGCTGGCGACCGGGTACGCCACAAACATGTCAGCTGGGAAAAAGATTTCTATTTTGGGAACTATTTTTATTGCATGCGGAGTGAACACAGTGACCATACAATTTTAAAACAAATGCTCTAACGTGCCACGTGGTTGGAGTACAGAATCATGAGACTAATGGTGGATTAGAGCTTGCAGCAGGTTTCATTTGTAACTGCAGTATAAATTAGGAGTCGATTAAGG